>BQNB010039359.1:0-48117 GCA_026074375.1 Tanacetum coccineum | reverse complement strand
CCCTTTTCTTTATTTTTTTCAATTTTAATTATAAAACAAAGTTTTAAAATTTACATTTTTGGTCCTTGAGTTTTATAAAAAAGGGTGATTTGGGCTTGGGTTTTGTGTTGGGCCCATTGGGCTTGTATTGGGCCCAACTGGGTTTGGTTTGGTTATTGGGCTTTTTCAAGCCCAATAAGGTTATGAAGTGGGTTTTGTGTGTACAATGGCTGAGATTGGCTGTTCAAGGGCTAGGATCGGGCCTTCAAAGTCTTCACAGTCTTTGTCAATTGCACACAAATGGGCTGTTGTAATTATGAGGGCCCTTTGGTATTCACAGTCGTCATAATTTATACTATTGGTGCTTTCCCGGCCCCATCAGATGGTTATAGATTGCATTCAAATAGTATTCTCAGTTCCGGCTCGTTTGATTTATCTTCGAAATTATTTCCTAAAGGTCTTGTTTTACTAACCTCAATAGCTTCTTCTTCGACTAAATCATCATCCTCCAAAGGTGATGTTTTAGACGGGGGAGGAGTTTCATCGAAAGTCACATTTAAGGATTCTTCGACTTTCATTGTATGTTTGTTAAGAATTATATAGGCTTTGCTATTTTGAGAGTATCCTAAGAAAACACCTTCATACGACTTTGGGTCGAACTTGGTGAGGTAATCCTTTGTATTAAGAATGAAGCATTTACTTCCAAATACTTTGAAATAGTTTAGGTTTGGTTTTCTTCCTCTTAATAACTCGTATGGGGTTTTTCCTAAAATATGTCTAATGGAGATTCTATTTATTATGTAGGTTGATGTATCGACCGCATTACACCAAAATTTTTGTGGAATAGATTGTTCATTTAACAAGGTTCTACTCATTTCTTATAGGGTACGGTTCTTTCTTTCTACTACCCCATTTGATTGTGGAGTACGAGGAGCAGAGAAATTGTGAGAAATTCCATTTAACTCACAATAGTTTCCGAATTGTACTTCATTATCAAATTCTCGACCATGATCCGATCTAATTGACACTATGGAACATCCTAATTTATTTTGAATCATTTTACTAAATATTTCAAACTCTCTGAATGCTTCAGTTTTATTTTCTAAAAATCTAGTCCATGTATATCGAGAATAATCATCTACAATTACTAAGGTATAACGATTTCCTCCATAACTCCGTACGGCGGATGGGCCAAATAAGTCCATGTGTAATAATTCTAAGCATCTAGTTGTTGATACTATATTTTTGGCTTTGTGACTAGCATGAGCTTGCTTTCTAATTTTGCAAGCGTTACAAAAATGTCCGTCAAATTTAAGCTTAGGTAGATTTCTAACTAATTCCTTAGAAGCCAATGATTGAATTAATTGCATATTTGCGTGACCTAATCTCCTATGCTATAAAGTGGAGTTTTCGTCTAAAGTTGCAAGACATATTTTATCGTTCGGTTTATTTCCTAATTTCATCACATATAGTCCTCTTTTTTTTAATTCCTCTACCTATGACCTTTTCGTCTTTGATTATTTCGCTATCATGTTCGGTAAATACTACTTTGCATTTATTATCACATATTTGACCAATACTAAGCAAATTAAATTTTAAATTATCTACGTGCTCAACATTTTCAATAATTAGGGAGTCATGAGAAATCGTACCTTTGCCTATGATGTTGCCTCGTAAATTGCTTCCGAAAATGACGTTCCCTCCGTTATACGCTTTGTATGTAGAAAACAACTTTCGGTTACCCGTCATACGTTTCGAACATCCACTATCTTTTATCTACTCGTCGGGCTCTAAGTTTATTCCTAAGCATATCTCATTTGATGCTTGAGCTACAAGACAAGTTTCGTCTTTAGCCTCATCTTCGCCACTATCACTTCATGCTCCTCCAATAAATGCTCTTTGATTATTGCTTCTTGGCGACTTTGGACATTCTTCGATGAGGTGATTCAGATCTCCACATCTTAAGCATTTTCTTTTACTTTTATCATTTTTGTCATTTTTACTTCTTTGAAATGACTTTCTTTCATCTCGTGGTTGTCTTACAAATCTTCCTCATCTTTTGAAGAATTTTTTGAATTCTTTTACGGCCATGGCGTATTTTCCGTCTTCACCATCGGAAGTTGAACTATCTTCATCACTTGATTCTTTTTTGGCTTTTAAGGCAAGAGATCTATTTTGTTCTCTTTTGCCTTTAACCATTTCAGAGTCTTTCTTAATTATTACTTTATAAACTTTCAAGTTTCCAATAAGTTCATCAAGTGATAAAGATGTCAAATCCTTTGATTCTTTAATAGCCGTAACCTTTGCATGCCATTTAAGATGAAGTGCCCTAAGAAACTTCCTAACATAATTCTTGCTAGAAAAACCTTCATCAAGTGCTTTTAGACTAGTAATAATAGTATTAAATCTAGCAAAAGCATTATCTATCGATTCCTCTTATGGAATCGTAAATTGTTCATATTATTGAACAAGAAGATCTATTTTATTATCTTTGACTTGACTATTACCTTGGTGAGTGATTAATAAAGTATCCCAAATTTATTTTGCGGTTTTACACATAAAAATTCTTTCATATTCTTTACGTGGTAAAGCATTATAAATTACCAATTTAGCTTTATTATTTTTTACAAGTTTTTTTTAAGATCATCGTTTTGTTTATCAAATGTTACAATTTCATCCTCTTTAGTTTTGAGATTATTTTGAATATGAGGAAAATCACCATAGGTAATAACATGCCAAAGATCTAGATCTTTTGATTTCACATAAGTTTCGAATCTAGTTATCCAATAATAAATCCATTACTTTCAAATAGTGGTGGTCTTTGCATAGATTGCCCTTCTAAATATTTTTCTGATTTCATAGATCGATTCAAGTTTTAAAATATAATTTATTTTAAAAATATTGTTTGACGTGGCTCTTGATACCAATTGTGGAAAACTAGAAGCGGGGTTGAATAGTTTACCGCTTTTTAAATTTTATGTTTAGTTTGATTATAAAACATAGATTCGACTTTATGTGAATTCACAATGTGCACAATATGAACAATTTAACTAATCAACTAAGTAATGACAAGATATAAAATAAGTATGAAATATAAGAGATAAGAGATGGAAAGATCAAACCACAACACGAGGATTTTTTCGGGGTTCGTAACGAAGCCACCCCTCTTCGCACTACTCCCACCCCCCTTCCCCGAGCACCAATAAAAACAACCTCGGGGGAAGGTAGTTTTCGTTACTATGTCAACAGCTCGCTTTAGGCGAAAACGTACACATCTTAGCTTACGCCAATTTCTGACTCTAAGCCAAATGTTCGAGTCGTAATCCCTAGCTAGAACCAATTATCACGACTAAACACTACTTCACAATGATTCACAACTTCACTTCACTACACATCTTTTCTTCACTTCACTTCACAACCTCACCACACAACTCTGTCACAACCTTTCTATACTTCTCTTCACAACTTCACTTCAACTAAACACTATCTTGATCACACCAATCTAACACTACTTCTAAGATCACCCCGATCTAACTATACTTACAATGATCACCACAATCTACTTAATATACACAACTACGATACACACCTTCACAATATACACAAATGATGAAGGTTGTAAGGACACACACTAAGCTGTAATACTTCTTCAATTGATGGTAGAAAGTATTCTTCTATTGCACTTGAGGATCAAAGCTTGGATCACTTGGAAACAAAGCTTTATGATTAAATAATCAAAGGAAAGAAAGGAGAGTATAAAATGATTTAGAACAGAAAGAAAGTGTGTGCAAAAGGTGAGAAAATCAGTGGGGAATACTCCAGTATTTATAGGCCAGCTGAGCTAGATTTTGTCTGGGCGGTCCCCTTAATTAGGGTGCCGGTCCCCTTAAAATTAAGGGGGCCGCCCCTTATAATTAAGGGGGCCGCCCAGCCCAGACGCTCCCTTTTTTGTCTTTTATGGGGGAGGTGTTTTCTAGAACATTTCTAGCCGTTTTTGGATAGAAAATTCGAATTCAAAATATTTATTTGAATAAAAATTTTCTTTTTAAATCTAAAATGTTTTTTGTAAAAGTATTAAAAATATTTCTAACATTTTTATAAAAAGTGTGAGGTTAAATAAAAAATCATTTGATCATGTAATGCATTAAGCATTTGTTTATTCATACCTTTAAGTGATTAAATTTTCGAAATGAAAATTTACTACTAATTACTTGTTTACATTTAATTTTTCATTTTGTGATCATCAAAACGTAGAGAGATAAAAAAATATTAATAACGTGTTTATGCATTATTTTTATCAACACGGCATATTGGTCAGAATTATGCAATCTTCGAATATCATCGTTTTAGCTCCAAAATATGCACCTTTTAGCATGTCTTCACGAATCACTCCTTAAATACTGCAAATAACACTTTTAAGCATTTAAGTACGAAGTCTTGCAATAATTATATAAAAATGGGTAACTTATTCAGGATAAATGATGGTGTATAATGTAACGTTATTTGATGTCATCAAATATCCCCCACTTGAATCCTACTTGTCCTCAAGTGGACTCTAGATTATATTGAAAATGTATCCTAATCGAAGTCAATGATTTTTCCATTTAATCACTTCTTTCGTTTTAATCACCTGTACAAGACCAAGCACCTCACGAAATATGGAAATGAAAAACACTCAGATCGCTCAACTAATCTATGGTGTAACATTTGATTGGTACACTTATTCGCTCGGTCGTGATTTGCTTCATATCATATGCTTGGCAAGGATATACATCTCCACCACTAGAGCTAAGGAAAAACAAGTCAAAAGGTAATTTGGGTTTTTATTATAAGGCTAAGGGTTGATGATTCTAACAATTTTTTCACCGATAGTACCACACCAACAAGGCAGCTGAAGCACACATACATGACCGTAACGACGGAATAGACATGTGTGTTCGATCACATCCTTATTTGAGTTTAACCAAGGGTTAGGATGAAGAACGATATAAGGTAGGAATCTTCTAACTCTCACCAACAGTAATAAACCAACAAGGGGTGGCTGAATCACGCATACATGGCCGTAACGACGGAGTATGCATGACTCGATCTCAACCTTGTTCGAGTAAAACCTAAGGTTAATTGCTAGGAAAGGGAAGCAAATTGTTGTTAAATAAAATTCACAAAACAAATAGATTAAGCTTGAACAAATAAGGTAGTTGCTAGTAACTTTTCCTGACCGTTCCATGATAAAGACTCAAAATATATACAAACGCCTCGATCATAGAAATGACAAAGACAACCTAAGTTGGCGTTCCCATAACGGTCAACTTCCCAATCATCCCAAATTTACATACTTTTACAAAAGTGGTGATATCGGCCACTTTATACAAAACTATACATCGTTGATTTTTATCCACATATCAACGAATAATCGATCCTTCCAAGTATTTCATCGGTTTAAGTTTAGCGAACCGACTATCAATCATCCTTCTCTTTTTTGATGCATTTTCTATTTTTCCATTTTTTTCATAACATAAACCTCGGTGCAATTTCACCGTCTTCACAATCATAATTCATCCGGATAATTTTTTCCTTTAACACTTCACTTCGGACATAATACATAATCGCGAAAGTAGCAAAATACACGAGCTACATATTTTCCCATTGCATTTTGCAATTTCCCGACCATAACAGAGATAGAAAATTTCACTTTGACACAGGAAATACAAAACTTTACACAAAAGCAACTAGCAACTTTGATTAAGTAGGCTTAATCTATAGGGTAGGCTAAGGTGTAAAGGTGTAACAAAATAGACATATGGTGTGAAAAAGACAGGAATGGCTCAACAGGTTTTTCTAGGGGATCTTACTCTTATAGTGAGAGTAAGCAAAGGGTTACACGGGATTTAACTAACCAGTGTAGTTAGTTAATTTTACAACATTTAGGCTTTTTGGTGTATTCCTAGAAATTTACCAGTTAAAAATGTTTCTCCATCTAAGTCCATAGTACTCATCGTTGTGGTCTCGAGTGATATACCAAGCCAAGTTCTAAAGTCCACTACATCACCGGCACACTCATAATTTTTGTGGAATTTTTAGTAAACGTTTGGAAATGGAATAGGCTTAATTCTCACAATTTGGCATTAAGGGTTATAGTGCGCGAGGTCATGTAACTAGTAATTTTTACAAAAGTTATGCTAGAAAAAATTTTAAATTTGGCATAATTTAAGCATATAGCATATTATTTGTAAAAGAAAGGACAAGTAGGCGTTCTAATTCTCCACCCCCCACTTAGATTATACAACGTCCTCGTTGTATAGATAAAACAATTAAAGAAAATGGGAAATAGAATTAGAATGAGGAACTCCCCTGATATGTTGCTCGGGATGATTCTCCAATTTGAGTTCTTGAGCAAAAGTGTGTTGACGAGGCGTCAGAATGCTCGTACGAGTTCAACACACGTCTTTTTCAGAGTATACCATATCGTCGATTTCCTTATAGCAAGGTCCTGCATAAAAGTTTAGAAGACAAAAGTGCAATTCCTATCTCGGTTATACAATGGTTACAATGGAGGAAAACAATTAAACTCACATGTTCTACATGGATTAATACGCCGTATCCCAAACCCAAGGATACGCCGTATTGTTCTTGTAAAAACAATTAAAAAATTTAAAGTACTGGAAATTAAATTATAGACTGATAACGTCCAGACACATCCATACGCCGTATCTAGAGGGGTTCGATACGCCGTATGGAGTGTCTGGGAAGACAGACTCTTTCAAACAGTTAAAAACTGTTGATAAAAATAATGCCTAAAAACATTATTAATATTTTTCACATCTTTACGTTTTGATAATCATAAAATATAAAAATGTTCAATGTAAAATTAAACGTAAATAAGTAATTAGTAGTAAATTTTCATTTCGAAAATTATATCACTTAAAGGTATGAATAAATAAATGCTTAATGCATTTTATGATCAAAGGAAATTTTTATTCAACCTCACACTTTTATAATTAGTGTAAATATTTTTATAACATTAACAAAAAATTTTCTACAATTAAAGAATTGTTTTATTCAAAATTTAACATTTTAATTTCAAATTTTCATTCTAAAACGGCTAGAAAAGTTCCAGAAAATTCCCCCTACACAAAAGACAAACTGGGGAGCCCCTAGTCTAGGGCGGCCCCCTTAAATACACGGGCGGCCCCCTTAATTTTAAGGGGACCGCCCATAGGTAGACGCTCCTCCAGTTTGTCCTATAAATACTGGACTTTTCCCCACTATTTTCTCACCTTTTGCACTCATTCTTTCTGATCTAAAAATTGCTTCACACATTTCATTAAAAATCCAAGTCATCTAATCATAAAGCTTTGTTTCCAAGTGATCCAAGCTCAACTTCTCAAGTGCAAGAGAAGAATACTTCCATCATCAAGTGAAGAAGTATTACACCTCAAGTGTGTATTGCAATCTTGTTGCATCCATATCACAATTTGTAAATCATTTGTAAATCTTGTAAAGTTGTGTAGTAGATAAATCTTTGTGATTGTTGTAAGTATAGTTGAATCTAGTGATTCATCCAAGTTGTGATAGTTAGGTGTGAAAGTAGAAGTGAAGTAGTAAAGTAGTGGTGTGAAGAAGTTGTGTAGTTGTGAAGTTGTGTTGTGAAGTCATGAAAGTAGTGAAGAAGTTGTGAAGTCGTGATAGATTGGTTCTAGCTAAGATTAGAACTCGACATCTAGCTTAGTGTCGGAAATTGATATAAGCGAAAGTTGTGTACGGTTTTCTCCGCCATAAGGGAGTTTGTTGACATAGTGAAGAAAACTCTCGAGTTTGGTGCTCGAGGAGTGGAGTAGGGCGAAGAGGTGCTTCGTTACCGAACCACTATAAATCCTCGCGTTGTGGTTTGATTGTTCTTACTCTTATCTCTTGTCTTACCTTATTTGCTCATACTATCCTATTAATTGTTTAGATAAGTATATTGTTTATATTGTGCAAGTGTTGAATTCACATAAAGTCGAATCTAAGTTTTTATTAACAAACATAAACATTAAATTAAAAAGCGGTAAACTATTCAACCCCCTTCTAGTTTTCCACAATTGGTATCAAGAGCTACGTCAAACAAGATTTTTAAAATAAATTGTATTTTAAAACTTGAATCGATCTATGGAATCGGAAAAATATTTAGAAGGGCAATCTATGCAAAGACCACCACTATTTGAAAGTGATGGATTTATTTATTGGAAAAATAGATTCGAAACTTATGTGAAGTCAAAAGATCTAGATCTTTGGCATGTTATTACCGATGGTGATTTTCCTCCTATTCAAAATAATCCCGAAACTAAAAAGGATGAAGTTGTACCTTTTCATAAACAAAACGATGATCTTAAAAAGAAACTTGCAAAAAATAATGAAGCTAAAATAGTAATTTATAATGCTTTGTCACGTAAAGAATACAAAAGAATTTTTATTTGTCAAACCGCAAAAGAAATTTGGGATACTTTATTAATCACTCATCAAGGTAATAATCAAGTCAAAGCTAACAAAATAGATCTTCTTGTTCAACAATATGAACAATTCATGATTCCGAAAGAGGAATTAATAGATAATGCATTTGCTAAATTTAACAC
Organism: Tanacetum coccineum; assembly: GCA_026074375.1. Lineage (NCBI taxonomy): Eukaryota > Viridiplantae > Streptophyta > Magnoliopsida > Asterales > Asteraceae > Tanacetum > Tanacetum coccineum. The sequence continues at coordinate 39,526 of BQNB010039359.1, read as the reverse complement.
TATTATTACCAGTCTAAAAGCACTACATCCTAAATGGCGTGCAAAAGTCACGGCGATTGAAGTATCAAAGAATCTAACAACTCTATCACTTGACAAACTCATTGGAAATTTGAAGGTTTATGAGGAAGTAATTAAGAAAGATTCTGAAACCGTCAAAAGCAAAAGAGAACAAAGTAGATCTATTGCCTTGAAAGCTAGAAAGGAATCTAGTGATGATGATAGCTCAACCTCCGATAGTGAAGATGAAGAATACGCCATGGCCGTAAGAGACTTCAAGAAATTCTTCAAAAGACGAGGACGATTCGTAAGACAACCACATGAAGAAAGAAAATCATTCCAAAGAAATAAAGACGACAAAAATGGCAAAGGCGAAAGAAAATGCTTTAAGTGTGGAGATCCAAATCATCTCATCGGAGAATGTCCGAAACTATCAAAATATCAAAATCAAAAGGCGTTTGTTGGAGGATCTTGGAGTGATAGCGACGAAGATGAAGAGGAGAAGACAAAGGACGAAAAGTGTCTTATGGCTAAAGCTTCCAATGAGGTACTTTCCGAAACCGAATACTTTAGTGATGACCAATCATCATTAGACGAAAATGACTTAGATAGTGAATATAGTAGACTATGCAAAATAGGACTAAAAGTCATGGCTAAAAATAAAACTCTAAAACAAGCTAAAATAGAATTAGAGAATGAAGCACTAGAATTAAAAGATAAATTATCTAGGTTAGAAAAAGGTAAGGAAGTAAATGAAGAATGCAAATTATGTCAAGACCTTAAGTTTGAAAATGAGAAGCTTAGAAAAGAAATATCTAGGCTAAATCAATTTAATGATAGTAGTCACTCACTTAAGAAAATAATAAGTTCTCAAAAACCTTCCGGAGATAAATCCGGTTTAGGATTTAATTTTACCAAAGGGTCACCTAGCGAAACCAAACAAGTAAATTTTGTAAGAGCTCAAGAAGTCGAGTCGAAAGAAAAATTGATAGAATCAAACCCAAACTCAAAACCAAAATTTATACTTATAAACAATACTAAAATTCCTATTGCAAGTGATGATGAGGTAAAACGTTTTTACAAACCTTCCTTAAAACCCGGAGTCGGATTTACTAAACCCACAATGAGGTCTAAAACACCTCCTCCGAGAAGAAAGGAAAACTCTCATCCTCGTTCCAAAACACCTCAACCTAGGAGAGACCAAGGTAGACCAAATTACTCTAACACTAATCACACAATGTGGAATCATCCACACCAACCAAGCTTTACTCAATGTGGAAGATGTTCACCGTGCATGTGTCCGAATCAAATGCAAAACATGTTCGGAAACAATAACTTCGGACCCATGAAACGATGGGGACCAAATGGCTAAATCATCATATCTTCCGAGGTTAATCATCTACAAGCATCCTTTGGCTTTCGTCAAACAAATTGAAGAACTCATATAGGATTTCCATAAATCCTCATCCTTAAAGCTTGCTACCTTGAAGATTTTAAAGTAATTTCTCTTGAAGGCTAAGGTACGTCTCACTCTCTAATTACGTAAATTATAGATTGGTATATGATATACTTAGTATTAGTGATAGTTAGGAAATATGGTAGTCACTAGAAATGCCATTTGTTGGCTTTCTAGTTTTTAAAAGAATTTGTTCATTAGGAACCATTCTTTCACATGGATTATCCATGAACCACTATAAAATGGAAATCTTCTATGGCCACGAACTCACGTAGACGAAGAAAAATGAGTTAGTGGATAATAATTAACATAGAAGTAGGATTAGTTTTGCATCGGAAAAGTCTTAAACCACTATGGATGAAACAAACTCCCTTCCACCTCGACGCTCGCCTCAACTACGTCTATCAAAATCGCCTTGTTGAAGTCTTAACTCCATTCCAATCTCTCATCCTCCACAATATCTACTCTTTCCCATTTCAAAACGTATCAATTAATTTTTTCGTTCGAAGAAATTAATTCATCATGTTCGCAAGAAGTCTAGTCACCAAATCATCTTATGTATTGACATCCTGATTATCTCGTCCGAGATAGTCAAAGAAACTTTTTAATTAAACAAAGAGTTAATTAAAAATTGTCAATATTCATTCTCACAAAACTAGCCAAAAATCAAAGAAAAAAGTTTGGTTTTTGAAGGTTTATAGTCTTGTTCTTGGTTTTCTTTGATCTCGACGTTTGTAATGTTAAAGTTCATGTTTTTATAGTTAATATTGCCTTCTAGTACCAAGTTGTGCAAAAGAAACCAGGCAAAAAAGTTTAAAAGGGTGATTTTTAGGTGAAAAACAAATTTTTTTCATTCTAGCGAGTTAGGCTACTGTTTGTTGATCTTCCTAGCGAGTTAGATCACTGTACTGGCGAGTTGTCGAAATCGTACACTGTGTCAGAAAGTACTGTGTCAGCGAGTTGTCATTTTGTGCAGGTAGCGAGTTACAGGTAGCGAGTTACAGGTAGCGAGTTACAGGTAGCGAGTTACAGGTAGCGAGTTACAGGTAGCGAGTTACAGGTAGCGAGTTAGATACTAGCGAGTTACAGGTTTTTGAAGATCTTTCTCTAGCGACTTGTGAATAGGAACTCTGTTAATTTAATTTCTTGCCTAGCGAGTTATCTACTCTCTTCCACAAGGGAGTAAGAACATTAACCACCAGCGAGTTATTGACTTTTTGGATTTTTGAACTGAATTCTTCAACGTGTAATCCTAACAAACCTTTACAACAATTCACCAAATCAGACAATCAATCACCACTTTTAACATATAATCACTAATCATTGTTCAATCAACTTAATTATTTCATAATCAATTAAGATGGCTAATCTTTCAGAAGATATCCAGTGTGCCGGTTCAGATACCCGACCACCTATGCTTGATAGGACAGACTTTGCATCATGGCAACAACGTATTCGATTGTATTATCGGGGTAAAGAGAATGATGTGAACATTTTGAAGTCAATTGATGAAGGACCATTTCAGATGGGGACATTTCGGGAAACACTAACGGAAGGGACTGAAGGTGCCCCAAATCTAGGTCCAGAATGACTGCGAGTCTATTCTGACTTGTCACCTGAAGATAAGGAAAGGTATAATGCTAACATTCGAGCAACGAACATCCCACTTCAAGGGCTGCCAAAAGATATCTATTCCCTTATCAATCATTACACCGATGCAAAGGGCATATGAGACAATGTGAAGATGCTCTTGGAAGGTTCAGAATTAACAAAAGAGAACCGTGAATCACAACTGTATGATGACTTTAAACACTTCCGTCAGAACAAAGGGAGAAACGATTCACGACTACTATGTCCGGTTTGCCAAACTCATCAATGACATGCGGAACATCAAGATGACCATGTCCAGAATGCAGTTGAACTCCAAGTTTGTGAACAACATGTTGCCTGAATGGGGTAGATTTGTAACAGCAGTGAAACTAAACAGAGGGTTGAGGGACTCCAACTATGATCAGTTGTATGCTTATCTGAAGCAACACGAGGCACATGCCAATGAGAACAACAAAATGATGCTGGATCGATTCACTCAACACACTATGGATCCACTTGCTTTGATGTCAAATGTCTCACACCAGCAGCACTATTCACAATCATCTACAACTCCACCATCCACATATGTTCCACCACACTTTGCTGACAACACTCAACTTGATTCGGGACTCTCTCTAACAGACAACTTAATTGAGAATTTAACCAACACACTTGCCCTTCTCACCCAATCATACAAAACATACCTACCTCAAACAAACAATCAACTCAGAACTTCATCAAATACAAGGAACCAAGCTACAGTTCAAGACGGGAGAGTTGTGGTTCAGAATGTTTAGGGTCGACAGAATAGAGGTCAGGGGAACAATGCACGGGGTGGAGGTCAACTAGTTATGGGGAGCACAGAACAGAGTTGGGAATGCTAATCCAGGTCAAGCAAGGCAGATTAAGTGCTACAACTGCAATGGTATAAGCCACATAGCAAGGAACTACACTCAACCCAAGCGTCCACAGAACTCCAAATACTTCAAAGACAAGATGTTGCTGATGCAAGCTCAGGAGAATGGGGTGGCATTGGATGAAGAGCGGTTATTGTTTATTGCAGGTGGACAAGACAACGCTATTGATGAAGATGTGGATGAGCAACCTGTTCAGGATTTAGCACTCAATGTGTTTCAAGCTGATGACTGTGATGCTTTTGATTCTGATGTTAATGAGGCTCCCACGGTACAGACTATGTTCATGGCTAATCTATCATCCGCAGAACCTGTTTATGATAAAGTCGGTCCGTCTTATGATTTAGACATTCTATCCGAGGTACACGACCATGATCACTATCAGGATGCTATTTGTGAACATCATGAAGAACACGAGATGCATGACGATGTACAACCAAACTACGTTATCGACTCACATGTTAATTATACGAGTGATAGTAATATGATCCCTTGAACATATGTAAAGACAATTTGGCACACAGTGTCAGTTGTACAAAGTAATGTATCTTATGTTCCAAATGATGCATACATGATGATATTTAATGATATCCATGAACCGCATGCCCAACCTGCCTCAGTCACAACACAGAACACAGTAGTCGACAATTCATTAACTGCTGAACTTGCAACATATAAGGAACAAGTTAAACTATATGAAAGACGGGCCAGGTTTGAATTAATGAAAAGAGAACAAAAGATTGATGAACAATTAAGAATAGTTATCACTGACCGTAATATTAAGGAAGAAACTCTGAAAAAGGAACTTCATTCTGTAAAAATGCAACTTGCTTCTACCATCAACCATAACAAGTCAATGGTAGAAGAAGTTACGTCTTTGAAAAAGGATTTTAAACAGAAAAAAACAAAATACCTTGAAGAATTTTTAGACATGAAAGCTTTAAAAGAAAAGGTCGAGGATAAATTATACAAACAAGACCAGTCTCTTCAAACAGTTCACATGTTATGTAAACCAAAGCCCTATTATAATGAACAGAATAAGGTAGCTATTAGCTCAAGAACCCTTTATGCCTTACCCGTGCAAAGCAAGTTTAGCCTGCTCTATATAATGGTTATGAAATTATCAAAAACAATCATGTTCCGACTATAGTGCACAACACAGAGGATACCCTAGAGATAGCTGAAATCACTAGGAGGAAAATGAATGACAAAATAAAAGACCCTGAGTGTGTGACTAATAATGTTAAGATTGCACCACCTGATTACTTGAAAGAGAATTATTTAGCGACCTTCACACCACATAAGCAATTAACCCCCGATCAAATATTTTGGTCTTAAGATCTCATCAAGATGAAAGCAGAAGCTCTCAAAAAGCAGACCACAGCCTCAAGACCTATCAAAGCGTTGATGGTGTACCCGCCAAATACACCTGCAACGCTTGTCCCTAGGGTGCTTCCAACAAAGAGTCAAGTGAAAATTAATATTTTTACACTCATATAACTCTTTTCGGAATTTGAAAAAACCTATAAAAAGAGAATTACACCAACTGGGCTCACTGAAGGGGAAAGGGGTTTTGAACAAACCAAGGAATGTTATCTCAAGGAGGTCATTCCATTCTTCAAAACACTTAAAGAACATTTTGAGGGCATTCAAAAGGCTCTAACTAAAGAAATTAAAGAAATGAAAGATGTTTTTAAAGAATTGGAAGCTGAGGTTGACCAAAATGTTATTGACAGGAAACATGATGAGATTGAACGGAAAAACCTTCTTATTACACATGATAATTTAATTGCTGATTGCTTGTCCAAAGAAGTGTTTTATGTTGCAACGAATTCTGAGCTTAATGTTTCTAGATTTACTGAAATGCATGATGCTTACACTATTGTTGAGGCACGTTGTCTGGAACTTGAAGCTGAGCTTTCTAATTTACGGGATAAGATTCAAAATGATAATCATAATGAGTTAGTTAAATGGTTTTCCAATATTGAGGTAAATCACTTAAACCTGCAGTTAAAGTATCAAAACCTTAAAGAAAGTTTTGGAAATAATCCATCAACACCCGCTAGAGATACTCCTGATTTTGATTCAGCCTTTGTAATCGGAAAAATGAAAGCTTCTCTTCAAGGAAAGGACAACGTCATTAATAAATTGAAAACGCAAATCTCTCACTTGCAAGAGACCCGTAGTGAAGCTGACCGTACACTTGACTTTAGGCCTAGATTTCTCAGATCAACTCATGTTAAACTGAAAAGCCACTGTCCTTCAAGAACAAAATGAGCTTTTTAGGGCAGAAAATGCAAAAATTAAGCAGCATTACAAAGAATTGTATGATTCTATTAAGATCACTCGTGCTAAGCATCTAGAATAGACAAATGTCTTGATAACTGAAAATGATAATCTGAAAGCCTAAATGCAGACTAAAATGAAAAGTGTCACTACGAATCATGTAAAACCAACAGTTCTTGCACCAGGCAAGTATGCTATAGATGTTGAACCGATTCCCCCTGGCAATAAGAACAATAGAGGAAGTTCATCTAGATATCTCAGTGCATCTTAAAAGAAAGTGTAAGAACCTTCCTGAAATAGTGGAGGAAGCTAAGGTGTGAACGACCATTAGATCGGTTCAAGAGTCTATGCTTGCCTTTACACTAAACAATCTCAGGAACTCTTGCGAATAAGCATTGGCACTTGATCCAAAGGCTTTAATAAACGAGATAAAAGCATGCTCTTGACCACCGTTTAATTAGCAGCAAAGCAAGTTATACTTTTGAAGAACAATGGGACAAAGCAGTCAAATAGTAACACACACATACATGTAGGGGCAGAATAACTGGAACACGGTCAGCAGACTAATGTCCTCTTGTGCTTCTTCTACAGGAGTAAACTGTTGCACCAATGCTAGCAGATCACAGCCTAGGAGCAATACCAAGAAAAATACGCTCTCCCAGTAAGTGTCAACAAGAAGAAAATTAGAAGAACAACCTAGGGACAAATAAGTCTAACTTAATATACCATGAATCGTAATGATTCTAGTATTAACTACTAGAGCATACTTGTAATTAATTTCTAATTCTGATTCTGTTTGCCAAACATGTAAGAAACATGGTGTTTAGAGGTTTCAGCAAATCAATGATATGTGTGTGGTTGATTATTGCAATATCGGTTAAGGCACCGCCCGTCTATCATAATAGTCATACTGGGTGCGCAAGAGTAAAGCAGTATAGAACCTAAGCACGTTAGGCGAAGTATGGAAACCCACAGGCCAGAAGTGGTTTACCAGTGTTGGTCATCCGAAGATGGAGACCCTACGGGCCAGAATAGAGTTCCCCTTAGGAGAACAATGTGCCTTTAACTATGCCGCGACCTGTCAGGGGGGACGCGCAAACGGTAGGTGATAGTTGCTGAGAGGGACAGAAAGAGTAATCAGAGGCCATTACTTGTGTGGGTGCTAACAAACGGAACCCAGAGCCAAAATTGGGTATGCTAACTTTGCCAACAGCTCGTCCATGTTTCGTAGCTGTTATGCGAAATATAGCAGTGTTGAGTCGACAAATTATCCTGTTCTGTTAGAGGTGATATCTCTCTTATGGCTGGTTCTCAAGGGAAGCATGAGTGCACGTGGGAGATCGCTCTATCAGGCTCAAGAAGTTTTGAGAGAATCATCTGATTTCGACAACGGGACCTGTTGCAGACATGGTAGTTTGCGGATCATGAGGAGCCACTTGTGATGGTGGCTACATCATGGTGTTGGACATGGGAGGACAGAGGTTACGTGTGATTGTGGTGAGCGTCAGACTATAGTTGCGTCTCCTAGGGTTATCTATGTCTGGATATAGAAGTGGAGAGGATCAGGACTAGGACACCTCATCGAACTTTTTTTAGTTCTGGATAAATTTGTGGTTGAAGTCAGGTATCTCACTCGAAGTTGCAGTCGAGCAGACAAACATACTATATGTTATGGTTTGAGACAACGAATGATGTTTAATAATTACAGTTGCACACAGGTCTCATATGTTGTTAAAATAGATATCAGACGACTATCTGTTAGATCGAAGAATCATGAAGACTAGTCCTCTCCCAATTCATGTTTGCTGTCCTAAGCCTCCAAGAAGTCTTATCATCAATCTGACAGATATCGAGATACATGCGCGTGCGAGACTGTTTAAATCACTTAAAACTTCGGCTACCATCAATGACTGAGAGTGCAAAAAGGGATCTCGTAAGAGCTTACCTAGACTGAAGTTTGGCAGCAAAAATATCATTCTCTGGCGATTGACGATCTTCTCAACTAGGAAAAAGCAAAAACATGCTGACTATCCCACTTAAACACCTACACACGCGGGTTATAAACCACGCAACGTGGGACAGTTCTTAAACATACCCTTCATAGAGTGCGATTTATGTGCCCGATGCGAGTGCAAACAATTAATGGGAAGAAATACAATCTTAGTCTCATCATTGAATGCTTACTCTCCTGAGTTTACTTGGTCAAGTTTTGAGCAGACATCGCAAATGATGAATACTCCCACAGGTCCGATTCATCAAAATGTCTCCTGCTAGTATACAAGTCGGTTCTTAACATAACTGCAGATACGTCTGTACCCGAGCCTAATGGCACAAAATTTGTGTCAATAAAGATTTACTGTTGTATTATGAATATGTCAAGCATTTTTCACCAGAAAAGACAGTTTCGAGGCCACCACAACAGAACGAACGGTTGTCGAAAGACGAAACCGTACACCCTTGTAGAGGCCCGCTCAGAACAATAGCAGCAGATCTACTTTCTAAGGCCCCGATGTTTTTCTTCATCGGGCCCAGAGGCTGTGCGACGGTGATGTGTTTACACCCAAAACCGATCCCTCCTTCACACCCGTACACGCACAATCCCCAGATGAACTAAGAGGGCATGAGAAGAAAAAGCCTGATCTTACACATGTCTGGCTTCCGCCACGTGTCTTTGGGTGCCTTTCACATGCGGCGTTTACCACTACAAATGACAGCGTGAAGACATCATTGGAAAAAGTTGCAACCACGACACTGATATGTGAAATTTCTCGCGGCTAGGCATCAAGAAGGAAAGGTATCGAATCTATAACAGGTAGAAACAGACGAAGTTATGGAAACTATTCACAGTTCAATCGCAGTGAGCTGAACATGAAGCCAAAATGCTTCACTGTGAGTAACTCACTACAGGACCCGCTTCCTCATACTTTTCGACGGCAACAGGACAATAAGTTGCAGGGCTACTGTAAAAAACTCCTGGTTCCTCCATGCAGCACACATTCTATGTACCCCCTCAGAATTAAAAAACGGGAAGATATTTATTCCAACAAATGTTTGAATGAATATTGGAACCTCTCGGTGAAAGAACACGGCTCTTATCCTCAGCCCAGCAGATTTCTTCGTGCCAGTCAATTCAGCCGGTCTACAAATAGCCTTCTTCTTCGTCCATTGCATCCAACGATCGCACCTTCTCCAAGTCAATTCAACCGCATCATTCGACATTACAATCTCCAAGTTTACATCAAGGCGTTGCAGCTGATTCTACTATCATGGAAGACAATCCATTTGCTCCTATTGACAATCATCCCTTCATAAACGTATTTGGTCAGGAACCTAGTTCTGAAGCATCATCATCTAGGGATCTTAGTTTAGCAGAATCTCCTTATGTCTCTCAAACACTTCATCATCTCAGGAAATAAAGCAAGGATCACCCGCTGGATAATATTATTGGCAATCCCTCTCGGGCGGTATCCACCATTGAAAACATAGGCAATCGATGCATTATGGTGCTTGTATAAACGGCTGTAACGATCAAAAAGTCAAACCACAGAACCTCAAATTCTGTATTACTAAAATTGCTGTTGTCAAGCTATGCTAGATGAGATTCACGAATTTGATCTGAACACTATTCACTTAGAAACAATGACAAAAGCATATTCTTCTTGCGTTCTAACTATATGTAGATGATATCATTTTTGCCTCGACCGACCCTAAGCATGTTGAATATTTTCCTATGAGATGAGTTCTAAATTTCAAATGTCAATGATGGGACAATTTTCATTTTCTTAGGCAGTACGAAGTCTTTCTCAAAATCCTGGAGGCATTTTATTAAATTCACATCAAAATTTGCTCTTGAATATTAAAGAATTTGGGATGGATTGTGAGCCCCTGTTGATACACCCATGGGGATCGACTCAAACTGATGAAGGACCCTTAGGAATTTACTAGTTGACCAGACTCGATTTCATAGTATGGTCGGCTTCCCTAATATCTTCCACACCAGCAGACCCGACCTTTGTATTCGCTGTAATGGCAGTGTGTTAGGTATCAGCTTCGCCTACAAAAAACACCATTGAAAGCACTTAAAACGGGCTTCGTTTTCTCAAAGAACATTAATTTAGGTCTTTGGTATCCGAAAGACACCGCTATGGCACTAACGCCTATGAGATGCGGACCATGCAGGTTGTCAAGACACACGAAGAAGTATGTCAGGAAGTGCTCAATTCCTTGGAGATAAATTAGTCAGCTGGTCATCAAAGAAACAGAAGAGTACTGCGATCTCTACAACATAGGCTGAATACATTACCATGTCTGGATGTTGTGCCCAGATACTTTGGATGAGATCACAGCTTATAGACTACGGCTTTGTCTTCAATAAGATTCCCTTGTATTGTAACAATCGCAGTGCCATTGCTCTCTGCTGCAATAATGTCCAGCACTCTCGGTCCAAGCACATTGACATACACAACAATACCAATTTTTATATATAGGCAAGTTGAGAAAGGTGTGGTTGAATTGTACTTTATGATGACGGATTATCAGCTCGCGGATATATTCACCAAAGCTTTACCAAGAGAGCGGTTCGAATTTCTCCTCCCGCGTCTTGGTATGAAGAGTATGTCTCCGGAAACTCTTAAACGTCTTCAAGAAGGAGAAGAGGAGTAAAGGATGGTCCTCAATGTAAATATGTATATAACTAAAATCTAAAAAGAAAATACAAAATATAAAACCTAACAAAAACCATAAAAATAAAACATACAAAAATACCAAAAATAGTTTTTCCAGACATGTCTTCCGTTTATCGATAACATTTACGATCATAAAATGTCATCAATAATGACACATCTGGGTCTTTAAATGAAGGCTCGAACGGAAAGCTCCCAACTTTCAAAACATCTTAAATGGCTTGCAGTTATTTCAGACTGCAACCCGTTTTTCAAATTAAGGAAAGCATGTCGCCAAAAAGACGGCTGTTCCTGACAACAGGTGATTAAGTTCTCCCGGGCATGGATTACTTCATATCCATGCACCCTCGATCTAGTGTACATTTTAGTGCATTATTTCTTGATACAGAAGAGAAGTCTTCTTTCTTTAACCAAATAATTTTTCGTTTATGATTCTTCAGAAAATTATTTGTGTTACCAACGGTGGAAAAGTGTTGCTTGAAAATCAATCAGACTTGAACTTTTCAAAATTTGACTCTCAATCAACGACTATAGCTCTTTAAATAGAAAATGGGTCATTGATTGAGGGGGATAGTGTTTTTCAAATTTATGACACTTAACGAGCATTTTAACTCATCAAATAATTAATTGATTGGAAATGGTTTGCTTATTGGACGGGGTTTGAAATTAAATGGGAGTTAAAGTCATTTTAACTCAAAAAGGCCAAAATTGTCTTTATGTTGTGAGTTTAGGGTTTATGTGCAATTTGCTAAATGTTTCCTAGGCTTATATAAATATAAGGACCTTTTGTGTTTTTTCTGAAACTTGAATAGTCTGTTTTAATACATTGAAAAGGATTTTGGAAGTTTAGGGACCAATTCTGCCAAACGGTGAAATTAACAAAGTATTAAAGGTGTAGCGAGTTACAATGGGTCAAACTTTCAAAATATCAGTCAAACCTAATTTCTAAAAACCCTCTCTCTTAACTCGCTACTTTGAAGCCTTCCTTGATTTGTGATTTTTATGGTTTTTCTTTCCAAGGTATCTACTGCTTATGTTTCTACTAATCATAAAACATCAATCAATCCTAAAAAACATGGCAGCCTTAATCACTTGAAATCGCGCTACATCAAAGATTTCATCTTTATTCATCATCTAAATCTTTATTAGTGTTTGGATAGATGAGTTAACTGTTGGGTTAAGTTTAGGATGAGTATATGATGCCTCGTTAGTGCCTGAATTGCCCCCCCCCCCCCCTTGCATCATTCTATGGTTTTGATGATTTTAGTGAATATAGTTGACTTTTATTAGTCAAAAATCGTTGCTTTTTATTAGTTGTTGTTTCTGATTATGGCTAAGTGTTTGATAAAGTTGTCTAAACATTTATTCATATGGTTTCTTGAAAATCCTTTGGTGGTTTGTAATTTTAGGTGTTAGCGAGTTTTCTGTGTGCTAGTGTAGCTGTTTTTATTTTTTTTTATTAAGACACTTTATCTTGGTAGCCGGAGTTTATGTTGTGCTTATTTAGCCCGAGTTGTAACTCTAGTCCGTGCGAGTTATGAATTATTGTTTTAACAATGAAACAGGCAACGACTAACCTATAGCGAGTTAATGAATATATTTTATTAATAATTAAATATTCAACTCGCCATTTCAAAATTTTCAAAATTTTCTAGCGAGTTAATATAATATAATTTTATCATGAATATACAACTCACTACCCTGTAGCGAGTTGATGAAGATATTTTATTAATAATTAAATATTCAACTCGCCATTTCGAATTTTTCAAATTTTATAGCGAGTTATGCATATTTTACAGCGAGTTGGTTAGCAAGGTGTGTGTATTATCTTGGAGTAGCGAGTTGGGTGATATTATAATTTAAAGTGTTGTCTTTTGGGAGTATTTGAGAAATTATCGAGTATGCTTTTTGCATAAATTATTCCAAGGTTGACTTCCATTGACCTCAGAATTGACCATATCCATTCTAACATCATATATATATGTATGTATGTCTTGTTGTTGGATTTGTCTATGCAGATACTATGGCTGACTTGAACATTCCTGCTGATATTGCACCTGCTGATATAAGCTCTTGCTATTGCATCACCGACCAGAATGGATGATCAGACTCTTCCGTCAAGCAAATAGGTGCCCATCGGCAAGAGTAAAACTCAGTTTGCGCGATGTACAAGAAGTCCCAGAAGGAATCCAATCTTCTCAATTGCTGTGGCCGATACAAAAAACAACTAATTTCTTCTTCAGGCCTTCCATAATCATCCATGATTCCTGCTCATCTTACATTAATAGTTTTTTTTGGACAACCATGTCTTTAACTCATCTACAGGATTGTACAGCTGTCAGTTGGATGAGCAATGGTTTAATCTACACAAAGATATTCTCAGAGATGCACTCGATATCACTCCGGCCAATGATAACAATCCCTTCGAGGCTCCACCTTCGAGTGATACTGTAATTAAGTATGTCAAACACTTTAAGGATCAACCCCAGTAACGCTCAGGGGGAGGGAAAGGAGAAAAACCGTGTCTGCAATGTCTGTTAATGCTCTCTATCAACCATGGAGAGCCATCCTGTCTATGATCAACATGTGCCTCACAAGTAAAACTGCTGGATTTAATTAACAGGCCAAGACATCCTATGCTTCAAGATTCTTTGGGTATCACTCATTACTCCTAACCACATTGACTATGCTAATGAATTGAGAGTTTGTTCAATCTATATAACCTCCTCAATGGCGCGGAAGAACTTAGCTACGAAAGCTCGCAAAAGAAAAAAAGAACCCATCATCTCTAATCCCCTAAAGTTAGGTCACAAACTTATCATCCACCTACCTAATAACCAAGCATAACATACATCCAAGAATCGGCTCCCTTCTTTACTATTCACATGAGGAAAGCGTTCTGAACACCCTCAGGTTTTTTGGAAAGGATGGAAGGGAAGTCTTTGGCATGCCAATACCTGATGCTCTTCTTACTCGCGTAAATTAACAAGCAACCTTATACTATAAAGTAGATACCCGGAGCATGTAGCTGAGTATCAACGTTAGTCTGGATGACGAACACGTAATACAGAGGAAGAAGATTACCGGAATCTCCCAAAGCGCCAAGGCTACTAAATCCCAGACAGCTAGTAGAACCAAGCCCATCACACCTAAAGCATCTAAAGTCACAAAACCACCCAAACCAACACCAACAACAACTGAACCCTCCAAGAAAATACCAAGTAAAAAAAGCGAAACTTAGTTAAGGAGACATCTGATGCACCATCTCCCGCAAAATGATCTAAAGCTGGTAAGGTGACAAAGCAGCGAAAGCCAAAGAGCCCTCTGCAGTTGGTTGATGAGTTTGTTGATGAAGGTGTTCCAGAACAGGAACCTGTTTTACGTGATAAGAAGCAGACATTCAACGGGCCGTGGAACTAAGCATTAAGGAACAAGCCGAATGTACTTCTCAGGGACCAGCGTCGCCCGTGGTATAAGGTAACCTGACACTGGAGAATATCCAAACCGCTTCCTAATAGTACAGGGAAAGGTAAAGAGAAATGTCAGCGATGAAAAAATAGCTCTTGATCTTCTCAGCCTTCAGACACCAAAGAATAAGAGATCTGCTAAACAATATATCTTCCAGAGGCACACACCTACCACAACTGAACCCTCTGGTCACGTTGAATCTCCTTCATTGTATGCGGAACTGGGTCTGACTGACAGTGAGACAGAATCTGATGAGGAAGTGTCTCCTGAGATTAATGCTGGAACTTAAGTTGAAGGCCAGGCTAGACCAAACCCTAGTGTACAAGATGAAGGCCAAGGCTAGATCATACCCCTAGTGATGCTGCAGAGTCCCAACCTCAGTCTAGTCATGCTGTTCATGCTGGACCAAACCTTGAACACATGGACTTTAAGGTCACTAATGCTTTAACTCAACAAAACCCTAAGCAAATGGATGAAAAGTTTACTACAACGGCTTACCCAAGTGTTCAGGAAAATCCTAAACTCCCACTGGAAGATCAAGTGATACTTGAAGAATTAACAACTCGGCTAGAACCCTGTCTCTCTACAGAAATCTTGACAAGAGAACTCAGCTTCACCAATCAATTCCTTGTGGAGAAATCTCAGGAAGACGAACCTGATAAATCCAATACTGAAGCGGAGGTTCAGTCAATGGTCACGGTTCCCATTCATCAGGACACCTCTTCAGTTCCTCCAATGACCACTCAAGTTATTGATCTTACGACGATGCAATCGGACTCTCCACTTCCAAAATCAACAGCAACAACCTCAATAATCACAACAACAACAACAATTCCACCAACTCCTCAACCATAACAAAGCACCACAGATCTGATCCTTGTCCGTCGCATAGGTGAACTCGAACAACATATGGCGGATCTATTACAAGACAATTTAGCCTTGGGGGAAAGGTTGGACAAACATGGAACACGGCTATACAACTTGGAGAAGCTCGATATTCCCCATAAGGTAAGCCAAGCTGTTGATGAGATAGTTACTGATGCAGTAGACTGGGCAATGCAAGCTCCATTACGAGCTCGCTTCAGGGATCTGCCCACTGTCGATATGAAGGAAATACTGCAACAGCGAATGTTTGAAGATGACTCCTACAAGGCTAATAATGTTCACAAGGACTTGTATGAAGCCTTATAGAAGTACTTGGAGTTAGATTATTCCAATCAACGTCTTGCTGATCCAGTGAGGAAGCGCCATAATAAGCGACAAAAGAGATCCGTGATCGCAACCAAGATCTCCTCCTGGACTCCACCGATCACAATAGCAGCCACCTCTCCAGCAGGCGCCATCTGGTGCTCCCCCAGGTACGTTTCATGAGCATCAGGGGCTTCTCATTGCGCCGTACTCTCGTACCCCTTTATCTTCTGGTACATCTGGATCTACTCCGCAACAGGCCGTGACATTCCGAGTTCATCCAAGACTACAGCCTCAGCTCAACAATCTATGGCTTTCACCATACTGAATTATAGAAGAATTTAAATAACTAACCTGCATCAACAAGTGCTCAAGACTCATCTCCTACTAAGTCTCTGATGCATGATGATTCCACTCCCGATGAATAGGTACAATTGTCTGACGGTGAAGACACCGGGAATGATCAAATACCAAAAGCAGACACAAGAAAAGACTGGTGGAAGCCTTTACCTGAAGAGGAAAGACCACAACTCTGCGAACCGCCTGCTTGGACCATTCTTCCTTCCAAGGTGTCAGATGTAGAGAACAACTAGGCGTCTGCATTAGCTTTAAGCTATGAACCCCCTACTGAGAACTCCTTGCTTGCAAAGATTGGTGACATGACGACTTTCTTGAATTGGTACTGCCATCAAATAAACAAGTCCAAACTTACCCAAGCCGACTTAGAAGGGCAGGCATATGAAGTTGTTAAGGTCTTTTATCCAGATATCATTCACCTTTAGTTTCAGATGGAGGAGTGCCACAAGATGCTCACAGAATTTTTTCCGGGGTTTTTTCTTTTTTGACTGGCAAACATCCGGAAGGAGATCAAGTCAGACATCAATGGTAACCGACCATGCCCTCTCGGGTGGTCCTTCAGGTCATGTCACTATTCAAACAGAATTCTTCTTCAATAAAGATCTGGAATATCTAAGTTTTGGCAACAAGGGAAGCATGCCTGTATTGTCAATCTCCAAGATGAAGGCTGCTCGTTATCCTGACTTCGGTCTTGAACTGCTAGTGCCGGAATAGATGTGGATTGAAGATGTGTGCACCCTGAAGAAATAAGTGACCAAAGTAGGTACGCTCACTGGTGGTTTAATCGACAGAAGTTCTACATTGACAGACATGACACTCCCTCGCATCGTAAAGAAGTCCGAACATACCTGCGGATTCTCAGTGTAGTCTAAATCAAAGCTTACTTACGATACGGGTATGACTACTTGAGTGAAATTGTCCTCCGAAGAGCTGACTTCCATAAACACACGATTGCTGAAAAAGATTTCAAGAACATGTATCCTAGTGACTTTGAAGACTTGAATCTCAGCTCCCTTCTACCAGTGGTATCTCAATCATGTCTCTTCTGGTATTCAGACAAACAGATGTTATCCACGACTGTCAAGTTATGGACCCGAAACTTAATGATTCGACAATGGGTTGAAGATTTTCAACTCGGTATTGAAAGCTACCAGATGCAGTTGAACCTCACTAAACCAGGATGGGATGCTATCGGCTATGAGTTCAAGCATGATTATACCATCATTGAGTCTCCTCGAGCAATAATCTTCCTGGTCAACAACAATGAACGAAAGATCATGCGGTTCAACGAAATATACAAGTTCAGTGATGGCACGTTGACACGTATTCTGGAAACACTAGATTACAGAATCAAGGAATTCAAGATCAAGCGGCTCAAACCGGGTATGAATACGCGCTTCTGGACTGAAAAGGACGTGACAAGGAGCAAAGAGTTCATTACGGCAATTGAAAGGCGACTGAAGACAAGAAGGATCTACCGGAACCTGGAATGCTTCGTTGGTGGACGTGTTCGTGATATTGACTACAGGCTTCTTCAGAGAACTGAATGATATCGTCATTCCATCTAAAAGGTCAATATCATGTGTAGTATATTGTAAACTTTGTACATTATATAAATATGTAGTTATCAGTGTTATGTGTCAGTTATGAATTTTTCATGAGTTTCTTGTTAAACTCTAAATCATTTATAAAATCATCATAACTGACACTGACAGACTCCCTCACTAATTGAGGGGGAACATATATAGGTTCCAATATCGACTTGTATTTAATCAGACCATAATTTCTCCCAAATTTCTCTAACAAAAACATAATTATAATCAATTGAGAATCTTAAATCCAAAGGTTTGAAATTTTTGATCGGGGGAGAGAATGTGATTTTAATATGAAAATCTGATAAAAATGTGATCTTTCAGACTTAAGCCAGGTACGTCCCCCTCCATGTGCCAAACATTTACATTATACCGATGCACGGTTGATGAGGAGCGTTACCTAAATATAATCAAAAAGAATCAAGGTATAATGCTTTGATATTAATCACAAGTACCTTGGTTTTGATTTCTTCAAAGGTTTTATTATAGGCGAAGGTAAACTTTACAAAAGGACCGACCCCTGTAATTAACGTTTATCGGAGTTATAAGGATGGTAAGGTTAGGTACTCGTTCCCATGATCCCGCCAAAGCCAGAGGGATCTACCCAGGGACAATCCACTAGTTAAATATAGAAGTCCTAGGTATGATTACAAAAGGAGTATTGTGAGAATAAGGGAATAGTGCGGACTGAGATGGAGCTAGTACTGGAACATACCCAACAAGGTACTAGTAATGAAGTCCTCGACTAATACTGAGAGGAGTTGAAAATGAAAAAGAAATGTTAAGATAAAGGGTGAAAAGAAAGCAGCCCTCCTTAAACATTAGGCAGAAACCTGTCACCTACATATGTTGTCAGACATCAACATGGTTTTATTTACTGACATTTGAAGACTGACATCATGGACCTAGTAATGCAAATGCACACCCACCATAGCCACTCAGAATCTCCAAAAAGATTTTTGTATCATTTTCTCATGAGGCCAAACACGTTATCTATTGACTCATCTCACTCCGAGTTGTTAGTTGGATATTGAAAAGGTTGCAGTCCGGCTCCAGCCATTCGATCACCTAAACAATATGCACAATAATCTAAGATCCAAGAGAATATCAATTAATCTCATTAGCACACTATTCCACAGTACTTGTTCTTGAACATAATTGTGAATACAAGGTTTCATAGAGTCCCTACCGCATTATCCTTTGTGGTTTTGCCAAACATAACCGAGTGACACTTATGTGTTCACAATAAAGATGGAAATCCTGCTTGAGCCAACATCAAACAAGCTCATGGTTGGTGACTTGTGAGATCCTTAATGGGTCAAACTTGTGACACTGGGCACCGATTCGGTCCAGATTATGAACTGACAGAGAATGAATTTTGATAAAAGCTTAAAACTCTCGATGTGTTACAAAAATGCTTTTATTAGTGACACGTCGATTGATTTTGAAATCAATTTTCTCTTCAATCGGTGAAATTGTAACTCACTGATTCACTCTTACCTTTCTATTAGTAGCAATACTATTAGTGAGGTAGCCTGCTTTGAGGTATCCGGTAAAGAGATACAAGCAAGTACAGTGAATCTAATGCATCTGCGTTAGAGGATCTAACACTTTGAGCTGGAAACCCTGTCAAAGAGGTTCTTATAATGAATCTACCTGATCACAGGTACAATATTTATAATGTAAAACTGTCCTCATAGAACCGAAGGTTAATGCTACCAAACTCCGATGAATGACAAAGCCATATTCGTCACCAAGCTTTATTGCTAACTGTTTTATTTCAGGATTACATAATGATGGAGATGCAGATACCTCGTTCCGGCATAGTCAAGTTCATAGCCACATGTATTCCTTTTTAGGTAAAGCATTGTAAAGAACCATTTTAGCTTCATTATTTTTAGCAAGTTTCTTTTTAAGATCATCGGATTGTTCTTCAAAAGGAACAACCTCTAAAACTTGGGTTACTTCATTTTTGGCAACCGGTGCAAAATCACCATTCAAGATAATATGCCAAAGATCTAAATCTTTTGTTTTCACATAAGTTTCAAATCTATTTTTCTAATAAATAAAATTATCACTTTCAAAAAGATGTAGTCTTTGCATAGATAGCCCTTCTAGATATTTATCAGAATCCATAGATCGATTCAAGCTTTAATGTACAATGTACGTTAAAGATCTTGGGTGACCTTGGCTCCTGATACCAATTGTGGAAACTAGAATGGGGTTGAATATTTTTCACCGTTTTAAAATTAAAACTTAGATTGTCGTCTTATGTGAATTCAAAAGATATACACAAGTGTATATGATAGCGATGCAATAAATAAATAAACTAACAACAAAATATAAGCAAGTAAAGATAAGAAAGATCAAACCGATGACACAATGATTTATAGTGGTTTGGCAACGAAGTACCTCTTTGCCCTACTCCACTCCCTAAGTACCCAACTTGAGAGTTATCTTCACTATGTCAACAAGCTCCCTTTAGGCGGAGAAAATTGTACACGTCGCTTACACTTTGTCCGGTACTAAGCTAAATACTGAGTTCTACTTCGAGATAGAACCAATCTAATACACTATGTATTTTGAGGCCTAAATACTAACCTATCATATACATATAATACACACAACACACAACACAAGATATACAAGATGAATGATTAATCACAAACTTGATGACACAACTAAATTATTAACACTTAAAGCTTGAGGTCTTCTTGAGTGTTTTCTTCATTAAAGAGTTCAAAAATGAATTTGATCACTTGTAATGGATTATGTAACAAGTATAATGATCAAAGAAATATATAAAGGGATAAAAAATATGTATGAGAAAAATATTTTTCAAGAGTTGTTTAAAATGAAAGAATGAGGTTGGTATTTATAGGCAACCTTTTGAAATTCAAATATATCCCAGTGGAACAAGACGTGCGACCCACGGATCCCCCATCTCCTGGATCCGTCCAATGCTTTTGGTGGATCCGTGGGTAGAGCTGGGACAAAAATTATTATTTTTTGATTAACCCCAAACCCCCTTAATTAATTAAGGGGACCGCCTATCTGTGAAAACAAACACCCCCTTACAGTCGAAATTATATACCAAACATCATTTTTTTTCTTCCCTCTTTCTCCCACCTGCTGTAAACGAAAACCCCATCACCAAAACCTTCAAAATCAAACCTCAAATCACCAAATCAACCAAAATTCGCAAGGGGCAATTACTAACAAGTCTATCAACAACATCCATTGTAAGTTTTTCAACCATCTTTTGTTTGATTTCATCCAATTTTGTTTCTAATCAAAATTGGGTGTTTTTAATTATTTTCATAATTCTTAGTTTGGTCTAGGATTTCCATAACTACAATGATACCCGTAGTCATAGGAACACTACAACCTTGATAGAATTGAATCAAAACACTTATTGAGTCAAAAAAATTTAAGAACATGTATGCTCATGAACATATAGCCGAATTTTTGCATATATGCATTTTTAAACTTACACATTGTTGATTAATGCCAAAACATGATAAAAATAATCAAGTATTAATCATCCAAACATACATATATATTTTTCAAATCAATGAGTAAAATTCTATAAAAATAAAGGAGTGTTTGGCTCGTTTCTTAGGATCAATTTTTAGAGTCAAAATGACCATCACTATAGTTTTGTCACTTGTATAAACACTCAACAAACTTGTATAAGTCATCAAGATATATAATTCATATATATATTGATACATTTTATGAAAGGTATAAAATAAAGGGGCGTTTGGTTTAATATTTTAAAACATGGTTTTGAGTCAAAACAAACACTATTTAACTTTTGTCAAGTCAAAAATAATAAACTTATACTTGTCAACAAAATATACACTTAACGTATAGTTTTCGACAAGCTTAAACAAATTTTATATTAATAAGGGAGTGTTTGGGTCATTGTCTTGATGTTGAAATATATAACTAATATATATTCTTCGACATCCTAGATTAAGTCAAAAATAAATTAAGGAACATATGGATCACTTCTTAGGGTTTTTAGAACCGAAGTAATCCTTGTCCCACATTCGTCATTTTTCAAAAATTCATTTTATTTTCTTTATTATACTTTTTTTACATTTTATGTTGTTGATAACTTGTTTAGGTGACAAAAATACCGAAAGCTACTACCATCGATATATCTCTCACTAAATCCTACATCCCAAAAGTATCCAAAATTCCCGGCATCTCCCCTACTATTGCCCAATTTTACAAACCTATTGAAAACCGCAACATTCACGAAGGTCGTGTTGTTGATCAAGCCTACTACAAATCCAACAATATTGAGCGTCTCTTTACTAACATTCGCTTCAATTGTCTCTTTCAAATCAACGAACCGATTGTTCCAAGATTTATTCTAGACTTCTATAGTTGCGGTTCAAACCGATGAATATGGCTATCTTGTTATCTCTTTTATGATTCACCACGAATTCATAACTCTTACTCTCGCTCAATTCGGTCAAATCCTTAAAATTCCATACAATGGTCAAGCCGTTTTTACAAACGAATGGGACCTTGCATCTCTTGAGTATTCTCAAGAAACCGAGGGACCATATTGCATCAATCGTCCTACTCCAGACGACATTCGTCGACTTCTTGAATTGGAACGTGTCGTGGTAGACCGTAACATTAAAAGACAAATGATCTCTCTTAATCCAAATCAAATTCTCACCAAAGAACTAAGCCCCGACATAAAGCAATGTGAAGAACTCATTTAAGAGAATGTGTTCGGACTAGGAGGACATCGGGACCGTCTCCCCGCTTGTCTTGCTCACATGTTGTATTGTGTTATTGTCGAAGAACAATACTGAAACCGTCAAAATCAAAAGAGAACAAAGTAGATCTATTGCCTTGAAAGCTAGAAAGGAATCTAGTGATGATGATAGCTCAACCTCCGATAGTGAAGATGAAGAATACGCCATGGCCGTAAGAAACTTCAAGAAATTCTTCAAAAGACAAGGACGATTCGTAAGACAACCATATGAAGAAAGAAAATCATACCAAAGAAATAAAGACGACAAAAATGGCAAAGGCGAAAGAAAATGTTTCAAGTGTGGAGATCCAAATCATCTCATCGGAGAATGTCCGAAACAATCAAAATATCAAAATCAAAAGGCGTTTGTTGGAGGATCCTGGAGTGATAGCAACGATGATGAAGAGGAAATGACAAAGGTCGAAAAGTGTCTTATGGCTTCTAATGAGGTACTTTCCGAAACCGAATACTTTAGTGATGACCAATCATCATTAGACGGAAATGACTTAGATAGTGAATATAGTAGATTATGCAAAATAGGACTAAAAGTCATGACTAAAAATAAAACTTTAAAACAAGCTAAAATAAAACTAGAAAATGAAACACTAGAATTAAAAGATATACTATCTAGGTTAGAAAAAGGGAAGGAAGTAAATGAAGAATGTAAAACATGTCAAGATCTTAGACTTAAAAATGAGATGCTTAGAAAAGAAATATCTAGGCTAAATTAATTTAATGATAATAGTCATTCACTTAAGAAAATAATAAGTTCTCAAAAACATTACGGAGACAAATCCGGTTTAGGATTCAATTTTACCAAAGGATCACCTAGTGAAACCAAACAAGTAAATTTTGTAAGAGCTCAAGAAGTCGAGTCGAAGAAAAATTGATAGAATCAAACACAAACTCAAAACCAAAATTTATACTTTTAAACAATACTAAAATTCCCATTGCAAGTGATGATGAGGTAAAACATTTTTACAAACCTTCCTTAAAACCTGGAGTCGAATTTACTAAACCCACAATGAGGTCTAAAACACCTCCTCCGAGAAAAAAGGAAAACTCTCATCCTCGTTCCAAAAAACCTCAACCTAGGAGAGACCAAGGTAGACCAAATTACTCTAACAGTAATCACACAACGTGGAATCATCCACATCAACCAAGCTTTACTCAATGTGGAAGATGCTCACCATGCATGTGTTCGAATCAAATGCAAGACATATGCTGAAACAATAACTTCGGATACATGAAACGTTGAGGACCAAATGGCTAAGCCATCACAACCTTTGAAGTAGTGTGCTCTCTACAAATATTCTTTGTCTTCGGATTAAGGAATTCATGATAAGGTTCCCATGAACCCTTATCATTTACATCATGAAGACATTAATGAAGATAACTCTAAAGACTAAGGTACGTCTCACTTTTCATATTCGTAGAATATAGATTATAAGTAAATGTCTATGTGACTATGATGTTGTAGTAAAATTAGTTCTTAGAAAATAATGTAGTCTCTAGAAATACCATTTGTTGGTTTTCTAGCTTTGAAGAGATTAGTTCACTATGAACTATTCTTTCGTGTAGATTATTGTTATACGTCTACAAAATGGAAATCTTCTATGACCATATAGCAAACTCACGTAAATGAAGAAGAGCTCATTAGAGAAAATGTGTTCGTACTAGGAGGACATCGGGATCATCTTCCCGCTTGTCTTGCTCACATGTTGTATTGTGTTGTTGCCGAAGAACAATAC
Organism: Tanacetum coccineum; assembly: GCA_026074375.1. Lineage (NCBI taxonomy): Eukaryota > Viridiplantae > Streptophyta > Magnoliopsida > Asterales > Asteraceae > Tanacetum > Tanacetum coccineum. Next base: position 15,465 of record BQNB010039359.1, on the reverse strand, counting down.
AATCTTGCTTTTTTTTCGTTAAAAGAATCTAATGTGCTAGATATACTCCAACCGCTAATCTTCCGTATGACATGTTTCTTACTCGTCTCTATCGACACGTCATGGAAACATATCCTCATCTTGACAATGGCATTTATGACATTGTTGATCTAGTCATGCATCCTCTTGCCCTAAAACAAACTCGACGACCTTGAAGTGATCGTGGCAAGGCACGTCATTCAATATCTTTTTCATCTTCTCATCATCAAGGCACGTCATCTCATCAACACGATGATGATGATGATAATGTCGAAACTTCTCGTGCAAGTACTCCATCTCCCACCACCTACCTTAACTCTCTTGATCCTCTCAACTACCAAAACTACCAAATGCCTTCCGCTTCTGAACAAACCGATGAAACTCTCTTTGCACAACAAACCACCTTGCTCAACAAAACATAACAAATGCATGAGGAGATACGTGGAGGATTCAAGTCATTTGGAAAGGCATTAAAATGAGTGTTTAGCAAGAAGAAGAAGTGAGGACATTAGAGACAAATTAGCTTGATAGCTAAATGTAGTTTAAGACAATATTTAACTTGATTATGTGTTTGTTCTAATCCACTTGTGTGATGATTATCCGATCTATTCGGGAAGACTTAGATGTTAATTATCTTTAAATGCTTGTTTGCTTGGATGTTATGAACCTTTGGTTGTTTAGTTTAATCAACTAATTATGCTACTTTGATTTCATGTTTTGATATGTTGATTACATGCTATATGGTTAAATATGCTCATAAAACTCAATAGGGCTTGCTGCAAATAAAACACCAAAACAGAAACACTCTCACAAAAATTCTGAGAAAAATCATTTTTCTGTGAAAAATGGGATTCAGCAAAGGGCGGCCCCCTTAATTCATAACGGGCGGCCCCTTTATCTTTAAGGGGACCGCCCCCTATTTAAGGGGACCGCCCTAGTATTTCATGGGTAAAACAGTATTTTTTCTGCTTTTTCACCCCCTTTTACCTAGTCTCAGCTATCTTTGCCCAGAATGCTCGAACACAATTTAGAATAATTTAAACTAGTTCAAACTCATTCCATTTTCAAACCATTTCCTTCCCATAAATACCCTCCAAATGATCATCTCTAACACACCATCTTCTTCATCATTCATCAACCATTATCAACATCCATAGAATCCACTAGAGCCTCTATTTACAAAGCCTCCAAGAAACCAAAAATCAACATCATTCCACCAAAACAATTGTTTGTGGATTTAACCCATGATGACATAAAAACTCCATCACTCACACTTCAACTATCATCACTTAGTGCTCCTAATGCACCCTCTAAAACACCATCAACCAAAGATACTTCCTCATCCTCAATTGACTACATACCCAAATCACCAACCTCATCAACATCACTTTCACCCAATGGTTACTTGAACTCGCCAACATCTCATCCTCTAAGAGTTTCTTCACCACCTCCAACTTAAGAAAATGCATCAATGGACATCACTCTTACCCTTTCACCAATTACCCCACTTGATGTCTAATTTGATACTCTATCACTTTTACCACCTATATTTGGTCATCCTATTCCTTGGAACCTTCTTGAGGCACATGGAGATTCATGCTTGTGTTGCATCCACAATCGTACTCTCATATTTGGGTTAAAAGATGAACTCTAATATATGTTTTCATATATTGAACATATGCTCTCACAACCACCAACAACCATCATCCCACCACCTCCACCATCTTCACCAAACTAAACATACTCTATGTTTAGTTTCTCAAAATAATTGTCCATCCACCATTTTGCAAGCAAGTCCTACAGAGCTTTACTAGTTAAAGGACTCTTTGTAGTTTAAAAAAAATTCATGAATGTTAACATGTTATTTTCCTTATGTATATGCTTGAGTGTGGTTCACACACTATTTTACTTCAATGGATGATTATTGTTGGTTGTATTACTAGTATGCCATATTTTTTCTTCTTGCTACATGTTAGAAATATTTGTATTGTTCTAACTCGGTTTTGTAGCCAAGAAATCATAGCTCGATTCCATGGTGCCCTCGAACGAGTGGGAGCACACATCAAGGGGGAGCATTTATTCCGTCAATTTAACTAGCAATTCTCGACGATGTCTTTTTGATTCTACAAAAAGGGGGAGAAATGACATGAAACTCACTAAATACTTGTTTAAAAATAATTTTATATTTAATGAGTTTAAATTTTGTAATCATCAAAAAAAGGGAGATTGTTGATAAAATATAATGCCTAAAAACATTACTAATATTTTTTCACATCTTTACGTTTTGATAATCACAAAATATAAAAACGTTCAACGTAAAATTAAACGTAAACAAGTAATTAGTAGTAAATTCTCATTTCAACAAATACATCACTTAAAGGTATGAATAAATAAATGCTTAATGCATTTTATGATCAAAGGAAATTTTTATTCAACCTCACACTTTTATAAAATGTTGTAAACATTTTTAAAACATTACAAAACATTTTCTACAATTAAAAGAAATGTTTTATTCAAAATAAACATTTTGAAATTCAAATTTTCAGACCTAAAACGGCTAGAAAAGTTCCAGAAAATCCCCCTACACAAAAGACAAACTAGGGAAGCCCTAGTCTTGGGCGGCCCCCTTAAATACACGGCCGGCCCCCTTAAAATTAAGGGGACCGCCTACCTATTTAAGGGGACCGCCCCTAGGTAGACGCTCTCCCAGTTTGTCCTATTAATATTGGACTTTTCCCTATAATTTTCTCACCTTTTGCACTCATTCTTTCTGCTCAAAACAGCCCACATGTCCTCTCTAAAATCCTTTGATCATTTAATCATAAAGCTTTATTTCCAAGTGATCCAAGCTTAATTCCTCAAGTGCAAAAGAAGAATACTTTCATCATCAAGTAAAGAAGTGTTACACCTCAAGTGTGTATTGCAATCTTGTTGCAACCATATCACATATTTGTAAATCAATTGTATATTTGATATTTGTGTGTAGTAGCTAGATCTTGGGGATCTTTGTAAGTATAGTTAAATCGTGGTGATCTTACCAAGTAGTGTTAGATAATTGTGATATAAGTAGAGTGGTGAAGAAGTCGTGAAGTCATGAAGAAGTCATGAAGTTGTGAAGTCGTGAACAAGTCGTGAAGTCGTGTTGTGATAGATTGGTTCTAGCTAAGATTAGAACTCGACATTTTACTAACAATTAAAAACCTTTAATTAAAAAGCGGTAAACTATTCAACCCCCCTTTTAGTTTTTCACAGGTTTTATCACGGAAACACACACATATAGGCTTATTTGGATGAATTCCTAAATGTTGCCTTCTTGAACCATCTATTCTTGCTAATCAATTAGGTCTCGAAATGATGTACATGCCAAGTTCTAAAATCTATAATACTACCGACACACTCAATATTTTGGTGGATTTTTGTATAATGGATGAAAATGGATCATTAGGCTTAAACCTCACGAATAGAAATATAGGGTAAATGTGCATTCGACAAAGATTTACTATAGTTTAATAGGAAAAAATATGTCAAAAAAATAAAATTGGCTTCATATTTCAAATAAAACTAAAGAATCAAAGGCAAATATTAGTCAAAAGAATCTTATTTCTACTCCCTCAACTGGAAATATACAAAGTCCCTTTAGTATAAAAATATAAAATAGAAGTAAGGATAGAAAAACTCCCCTCGTAGTGTTTTTGTCCAAGAGGTTCAAAAAGTGAAAGGCCCGGGGAAGATAGTTGGATCAGACCAATTATGTGTTGAATCTGCATGCACAGTCAAAGGACTTTACGGCATAATTGGTTCGGCCCAATTACACCGTAAACATATACATTACGGCGTAACACAGAAAAGTGTTTACGCCGCAAAGTGTTGCTGAATTCGATTTCCATCAAAAACACAAATTGTTAGTAGCAAATATAGTTAGATAAATAGAGGTAACATCCTACGAATTCAAATTATTACAGACATAAAAATAAATTGTTCAAATTGTTCCTTGGTTCAAATCAAAATGAAGTACTAATCTTCGTTCATGTCATCCAGTTGGTTTTGGGAAGTGAAAGGACATGCGTTGTCATCACCAAACAAACTGAATAGGTTAGGAGAAGAAGAAGAGGCAGTAGAGTAAATAGGGGTGCTAGACATAAAGTTCACACCCTGCTGAACCCCAAGATCAGGAGTATTCGGAACATAGGCGTAAAGGGTTCCATTATAGCAGGTGTGATCAATGTGGTGATGGGCAAGAAGCTGCGAAAGGTGATCCCTCTAAGTTTGGAACCTCTCATGATCTGTCCTCCACTGTCCAAACTCCCTATAAAACTGGTTATACTGCTCGGACATCCTAAATACCACATAAGTGAGCTCATCAGCGTCACCCACTAGTCTAGATATGTTAGTCTCGATATCTCCCAACCTCTCATCCATAGATCTAAGTCTGTTAGTGGTGGTCATGTTGGGGTGGCATCTCACACCCCCTACATTAGCTTGTACCATACCAGCTCTAGCTCCTTCGTCCTCAGCAACCTCGGGGAAATCATCAACCATCTCACCATAACCCAAAGCATTATACTTGCAAATACCTAGTTCTACCAACTTGGCTACACTCAGGAGGGAGGTCTCAGGACCTAAAGTAACACCCCTCAATGCCCCAGAGTCATCAGTCCAAATGACCTAGCAATCCTACCAGTCAAATGTGCCCTAAAAATTAGGCTCTTCTTCTTGTACCCCTTTGCCTTATCAACGAAAAACTTAGCAACATGCCATGAAACATCAACACTAACCCCTCCATCCATGCTATGCAATAAAAACAAGTCATTTAGAGTGACCTTTTCTTTCCCATTGTGCCTACCTGCAACAGTCAAAGCAAGCAAACGACGCGCCAAGGTGAATGGGGCTACAGATAGAGGTGTAGGATGGTGGGTTTCGGGTGTCATAGTGATCACGAGTGGTAGTGTTGACAACATATTCAGTGGGGTCATAGTTGTGGGGGCTGTTTCTAAAACATGACTCATAAAAAGGTTCAAAAAGATTGTTTCCCATTTCCTCATCTGTGTATAAACCCAAGGCCATGATAAACTACCTCATCGTCATGTTTCGCTTATCCTCACCTAGCTAAAAAACCATAGTATCCACATTGTTCAAATCCACCATATTATTCCTGAATGTGAATCTAGACAAGAATTCCATGACATATTCTCTGACAACTTGCTCTTGAATCCTAAATAACATGTTCTATGCTTGAGAAGTAAAAGTCCTATCACCCTGCGTAAAGCTAACATGATAAAACTGATTAAGGTTTTGGAGTGCAATTCCTTCGTGGAGAGTAGCAAATTCCTCGATATCAAGAGCTTCGGGTCTCTTAATTTCCTTTCTTTGAATATCAACGAGTCTTTTCTTAAACTCCTTCCTACTGTCAAGACTGAAGTCACAGTTGTTAAAATTTAACCATTCACCTGAAATATAAGTTTACAAGGGTTAAATAATGAAATGGTATCGTAGCAGTCCTGAAATAAAGAGGTCAGGTGGACATTACGGCGTAACCATATTACAGGTTACGACGTAACCACAATGATTGTGATGTAATCATAGAAAGGTTACAACGTAAGCCTGGCTAAATCAAAATTTCCCAAATAGAATTATTTAAATTAAACTTAGCCATAAATCCTAAATCAAGAATTCTTAACACTGTAAATCATCAAGCTATTCAAAACTAGCGTAACTGTTAATCATGTTATGCCGTTATCGAAATTCTTACACCGCAACTATTTCCTAGGTTACATTGTAACAATCCGCATTTTCACGTCTTGTTACGTCAATAAACACTCAACTATTTATTTTAAACTTTTTTGCAGTCACTTTTAATTTTCATCATTTAGTTAAATCGCGTAAACAAAAAAAATCAACATTCAACGTAAATGGACATCAAACAACTAAAAGTTTATATCAAGCAAGTGTTATATAATTATTACAAGAATAATTTATAACTTTTTATATTTTATTTTTATTGGTTACGTAAAACGCTTACGTTTCGCAATAAAATACATTTAGGCATGCCCGGAAGCACCAATACCCATGTATACTCAAACAAATATCCACTTTTATACCCAATGCATAAAAATTAATTCATTTACTACTCCTATAAGCACTAGAACCGGATCCAAGCTTATAAACACACAAAATAAATCTTAAAGCTCCATTAAAGTCACTTCTACTTTGTTAACCTTACACAAGTACCTTACAATCCCATTTTTCTAGTAATTGGCTAATCAAGGTACCTTCCCCTCATAGGGAGGAGGAGAGGTCCTACACATGTACCCTAATACCACTCTTGTATCCATGGTATCCATAAGGTTGTATTCTAAATACTACTAGTTATATAAAGAAGATCCTAGGATTATTTAACATACACTCTATCCATTTCCAAGCAAACAAAAACACACAAACTCTCTCTAAGAGCTCCCAACCTATGACTCATTTACACCAATTAGAGTTTTCATATAACTTTTGATTTTAGCAAGATATAAGTGTATAAGTGTTCTTAGTAGTAACATCTAAGGTGTTTGGAAGTGTATTGGAAGCTTGGGTAAATTAAACAAAGGGTTTAAACAAGAAAGAAACCTAGGGTTTCTAGTTAGGGTTCAAATTTAAGTTTGGTTTCTAGGATTTAATCTTGTGTTCTTCTTCATCCTTCACACTCATAAGGTCTTTTTAAACCTTAATCTTTTCAAGTGTTACATTACATGTTTTACATAATAGTTATTATGTTCATCACCACCTAGGTTTGTTTTTATAATTTATAAAACATTACAAGATCATATAAGATTTGAATTTATATATATGTATCGGTGAAATATGTTTAAAATGGAAGTACACACTTTATATAAGTGTTAAATAATTTATATGTTTAGTTTATAAATTAATTTGTATGGAAAGTTTTATTTACAAAGTTTACGTACAAATATTATGAGAACACTTTATCTTGGATAGACAAATTAGAGGACCTAAAATAAGTAAGACTTATGGTATAAAGTATGGCAAAAGACTTGTACAAAATTTCTTAAGAAATGGATTTATAAAACCTAATTTATGAAACATAATCATACCAACTGTTTTAATACCTACTGTTTCAATTCGAAAAACAAAGTATATATTTTATATTTTATTAAATTAGTATACATTACAAGGATCGTAAGCATATAAAGAACTTGAAAAACCGAGCTACAACGAAAAAGATATTACATTTTTAAGTTTACACTAATTAAATGTATAAAAGTATTTTATAAAAGTTATTTTATAAAAATCTACACTGTTTCAGATCTGATAAATTAAGGGAAATATTTTATAAATATAGTACTTGTCATGAGGAATCCAAACATGTAAGAAACTCAAAAAACGGATTTAAAATAAAGGAGATACGTTATTTACAAGTTTAAGTTAAAAAGCATTTTTATAAAAGTAAATTTATAAAAATATGTTACTGTTCACGACAGTAAACTGTTGGGAATTAATTTTCCTAAGTAGAGGTTTTAATTACGAAGACGTGTACATAGGAATCACTAAAAACCAAACTAAAACGAGCGAGATACAATTAAAATACGATTTCAATAATTAAAGTTATAAAAAGTATTTTTATAAACTTTCACTTACTGTTACTGTTCATAACAGTACTTAACCATATAATAAATGTAATATTTTGATAGATTTTCTTAATACGAAACTGTGGACATAAGAAACGCATAAAACGGAGTTAAAACGATAAAGATACGAGGTTTATAAAACCTTGTGCACTATTTTCACTTTTATACATTATTTTATAAAACAATTAAATTAATTATATAATATCATTACATAATCAATAAAAATATTAAATCATATATTTTTAACAAATATTACATTGTTGAACGAAAAATAATATAATATTTTCTCTAACGGTACATGGCATATACTTGTTTTAATCAAGTCGATTTTTTATTATTTCAACTTTTAAAATTAAACGAAAACTATTAGGTGGTGGTGTAACTATATAACATGTGATATTTTATTTATATAAAATACATTATACTCATACGACCTACAATTAACCAGGTTGCATTTGAATTGCCGAGACGATTCACTTATTTGATTTAGATAATCACTACTTTCACTAGAGGTGAGTAGTGTATAGCCATCTTTCCACTTGTTTTCTATATTTACCATTTAAATTTCGAGGGGGAATACATGCATCGTCTACAACTTGTTTACATATTTCATTTAACATCTCTTTTAAATCTCTTCTACATACTTGTTTACATACTGGTTTACATACTTGATTTCGTAACTCATTTATATACTTGGATACATGAACGTTTACAAACTCATTTACATGATTAATTACAAACTCGTTTACCATCAAACGTTTAACCAACTCATTACATGATTGATTACAAACTCATTTTCATATCTCGCTGAGAGATACAATACTTGTTTCCACTTATGGATGAAACAAGTTTACTTTCATTCAAATGATTACGGATTAGCTTAGGTTGCATGAACTGTTAATTACTTGGGGTAGCGGAGTGTTATACAAATAGATTATTAGAGAGTATACAAACCCCAGTTGGCGTGATTAGCCTCTCACTAGTTTCGAGATTCGAACTAAGTCGAACGGTCTATACATGTCGGATCACGACTGGCTTGGGCACTTAGGGCCAGATGAAATTACAACTCATGAACATGTAATCGTGCTTGAATAAAGTGGCATATTATACGTCTAGTCGTAGTTTCATGGGAAACTTAGGGGAATATTCGTAATCCACTTTTTGGTTGCATCTAGGCAATACTACTTGGAACATTCTGGGACATTATGCTCATTAAAATTATCATATCTTTGAAATCAGTGCGGTCCATCATTATAACTTACAGTTTTGGGTGGTATTATTAAGATTGTAAATTGGGCAGCACACTTTAAAATCTCGGATTTCAACATTTTATAAAAGATTTTGTATGGTTTGTGTCATATCATTTTTAAGAAATCCTATTTATGTTAAGTTTATGCGTTGCATGTTTGTATGGGCGAGGAATTGTAAACAAGTAATCCTATATTATATATTTTGGTTTTACATTTACATCTACTTAAACCTATGAACTCACCAACTTTATGTTGACCCGTTTATGCATGTTTTCTCAGGTGAATTAGATGTTTGACTTACTTGATGTGCATTGGAGTTTAAACAATACAATATTACTTTTTCAAGCGACACATTTAACAGGTACTTCTTCTCTACATGTCTTGTTTTGTAATTGGTATATGAAGTAATTCTCTCGGTCAACAGATTCCATGCAACTATTTTTTGGGGTGTTTAGATTGGTATTTAGAGCCAAGGTTATAGAGAACTAGGTTGCATATTTTACTTAAATTGTAACCGTTTTTTACGAACATTACATCACATCAAACTTTTTCAATGTGCATACACGCTCTTGCTTACTTACTTACACTACTTGCTTACGTGACTTATATATATATATATATATATATGTGTGTGTGTGTGTGTGTGTGTGTGTGTGTGTGTGTGTTTGTGTGTGTGTGTGTGTGTGTATGTTTACCAATAAATTCGCTTGCGATTATTTTTTTCAGTGATTTTTATAGAAATTATTATATTAAATAATAAGATTTCTTAAGACATTGTGATGACCGTGGTTGCAACTTTTTATGATTTTACATAATACCGTTTACATAACATTGAAACATATCACAGTCCGCAAATTCCATTAGTTACCTTACCATTCAACTTCAAGTTTAAACACTGCCTCATAGTGTTGAAACAAAAAAAATAACTAGTCATATTGTGACGTCTTTACTAGTGAAAACTAAGTGGACATCATAGACTCTATTTCCTTTAGAAATTCACGTCAATATCCTTTCTACATCGTACGTTGATATTCGTGTGAATGATTTTAATTCATTGTATCAAACTCATGTGTCATGAAAACTTCGTCGATTTTACTTTAACACTCTAGTTATGCAAGCCACTCCTTAAAACTACTATGGTCCCTTAAATATTTTTAGAACTACTTTATAAACATTTCATACTAGTAATGAATAGTTCGTGTCTTTCGTAAATGCATCCATGGTGCAATTTACAATACTTTGTTCAATTCACACAAACACATTTGTTACCACATCTAAAAACTCTTTCTATTTCATTATGAATTGTCACGTGATTCCCTCGTCAAATTATCTTTGATACATTTTAAAACAATCAATTCTCGTATCGTGCATAAACAAGTCGATGTTCATTTACCTTACTATCGATGATATAAACTATGATTTTATAAAACATTTACTATCATGACAAACTATTTTACATTTTTTCATTCATATAAACAACTAACATTTTATAAATACTTACAATCATTTTCCCGTTAATTTACTGAACATACTACATTGACCTTATATACAATATTTTGCAACTTCTCAAAACACATTTTACTATCACCTTATGAATCATACTTATTCTTATCCTTATGAAAACCATTTTTCATCACATTAATTATTTAATATCACCCCATGGAGTATTTAGCTATTGTATGCGAACTATCTTACGGTTTTCTCACAATCATATGTTGTATCTATAAAACTACCTTACTTTTTCCATCTTGCTGAATTTTTATTCGCACATGTAACCATTTTGATAACTTTATGATATCATTATTTGACGAAATGGAGCAATCGATCGTTATGGCCCTCTCAAATATTAACATAGCCTGAAACACCACTTGTATAATCAGGAAGACTATGCACTGCTGAGAAGTAGTCAGGCTTTCTTTGGAATAAACTTTTGTCAAAAAATCAATTTTTATGATTATACAAACAATTTACTAAATATATATCTTGAAAAACAAATTTTTGGTGTGCATCATCATGAATATATTATTACACAGGAACCAACGCTAATAAATGTAACTAAGTGAGACTCTTACGCCACCTTATTCTATAAGTCGAGCATCTTTCGCTAAAACCAGCGAAAACCACGGGATCGTTCAATAGTCGCCCTAGCGACAACTCGCCATAAATTTGATGCATTAGGGGGACTAAAAAACTAAAAAAAAAAAACAAAAAAAAAAAAAAAATAACAAAAAAACACTACAAAAAAAAAAAAAAGAAAAAAAAAAAAAAAAAAAATACAAAAAAAAAACTAAAAACAACAAAAAAAAAAAAAACAAAAAAAAGAAAAAAAAAAAAAAAAAACAGAAAATAAAAAAAAAAATAAAAAAAACAATACTAAAAAAAAAATATAAAACACAAATAAAAAAAAAATTACTAAACTCACCATTCAACATAGACCACAATGTCATGGCAATTATTTATGGTATGTCATATGGGTAATGAATCCTTTACTCACCTGAAAAGGGGAATGTTATAACTAACGGCTTTTACAGCGAAGGGAACGGATAAGACCACTAGGATTCAAAACTTCAGTCACAACCAAACAAATTTTGACATACTTGAAGTTTAAGTTGAGGCAATTAAGGAGAAAATACTGAGGGTGAAAAATCTTAAGTGGTTTATAAAGGAATTGAGACACACACCTTTTCAAACAACATTTCTGGAACGGCGTAACTCTAAACCTGATTTTGTGGAACAAAATTCTTTTAACTCGGGGAGACAGTAACAATCCGCTTTTTTACGGTCTTGTTACGTAATAAACAATATCTATTTATTTTAAACTTTTTCGTAGTCACTTTTAATTTTCATCGTTTAGTTAAATCGCGTAAACAAAAAAATCAACATTCAACGTAAACGGACATCAAACAAGTAAAAGTTTACGTCAAGAAAGTGTTATATAATTATTACAAGAATAATTTATAACTTTTATATTTTATTTTTATTGGTTACGTAAAACGCTTACGTTTCGCAATAAAATACATTTAGGCATGCCCGGAAGCACCAATACACATCTATACTCAAACAAATACCCACTTTTATACCCAATGCATAAAAATTAATTCATTTCCTACTCCTATAAGCACTAGAACCGGATCCAATCTTATAAACACACAAAATAAATCCTAAAGCTCCATTAAAGTCACTTATACTTTGTTAACCTTACACACCTTACAATCCTATTTTTCTAGTAATTGGCTAATCAAGGTTATTCCCCTCCTAGGGAGGAGGAGAGGTCTTACACATGTACCCTACATTACCACTTCAGGTATCATGCGTATCTTCAGATTGTTTTCTAAATACTACTAGTTATATAAAGAAGATCCTAGGATTATTTAACATACACTCTTTCCATTTCCAAGCAAACAAAAACACACAAACTCACTCTAAGAGCTCCCAACCTACGACTCATTTACACCAATTAGGGTTTTCATATAACTTTTGATTTTAGCAAGATACAAGTGTACAAGTGTTCTTAGTAGTAACATCTAAGGTGTTTGGAAGTGTATTGGAAGCTTGGGTAAATTAAACAAAGGGTTTAAACAAGAAAGAAACCTAGGGTTTCTAGTTAGGGTTCGAATTAACGTTTCGGTTTCTGGTTTATTTATGTTCTTCTTCATCTCTTCACAATTCATAACGGACTTTTTTAAACCTTAATCTTTTCAAGTGTTACATTACATGTTTTACATAATATTTATTATGTTCATCACCACCTAGGTTTGTTTTTATAATTTATGAAACACTACAAGATCATATAAGATTCGAATTTATATATATGTATCGGTGAAATATGTTTAAAATGGAAGTACACACTTTATATAAGTGTTAAATAATTTATATGTTTAGTTTTTAAATTAATTTGTATGGAAAGTTTTATTTACAAAGTTTACGTACAAATATTATGAGAACACTTTATCTTGGATGGAAAAATTAGAAGACCTAAAATAAGTAAGACTTATGGTATAAAGTATGGCAAAAGACTTGTATAAAATTTCTTAAGAAATGGATTTATAAAACCTAATTTTAGAGCCATAATACATACCAAAATAGGTTTTTAATACTATGTTTCAATTCGAAAACAAAAGTATTATTTTATGTAATTTTATTAACAATAGTATACATTTACAAGGATCGTAAGCTATAAAGAACTTGAAACAACGAGCCAAAAACGAAAAAGATATTCACCATCTTTTTATGTTTACTTAATTAATGTATAAAAGTATTTTATAAGAGTTATTTTTTAAAAATCTACTCACTGTTTTTCAGGGGGAAAATTTTTGATAAAAAAAAAATAAAATTAAGGGAAATCTTTTTAAATATAGTACTTCGTTTGAGGAATCCAAAACATGTAAGAAACTCAAAAAAGGATATATTAAAGTGGATAGTTATTAACAAGTTTAAGTTAAAAGCATTTTAATAAAAGTAAATTTTATAAAAATATGTTACTGTTCAAACAGTAAACTGTGGGGAATTAATTTTCCTAAGTAGAGGTTTTAATTACAAAGACGTGAACACAGGAATCACTAAAAACCGAACTAAAACGAGCGAGATACAATTAAAATACGATTTCAATAATTATGTTAAAATGTAATTTTATAAATTTACTTAATGTTACTGTTATAACAGTACTACTAACCATATAATTAATATAATATTTTGATAGATTTTTATTAACTACGAAATAACTGTGGAATTTTGAAACGATAAAACGGAGTTAACACGATAAAGATACGAGTTTATTAAAACTTTGTGCATATTTTCACTTTATACATTATTTTATAAAACAATTAAATTAATTATATAATATCATTACATAATCAATAAAATATTAAATCATATATTTTTAACAAATATTACATTGTTGAACGAAAAATAATATTTTCTTTACGGATACGAATACATATACCTTTATTTAACAAAGTACGATTTAATTATTATTTCAACTTTTAAAATTAAACGAAATCTATTAGGTGGTGGTGTAACTATATAACATGTGATATTTTATTTATATAAAATACATTATACTCATACGACCTACAATTAACCAGGTTGCATTCGAATTGCCGAGACGATTCACTTATTTGATTTAGATAATCACTACTTTCACTAGAGGTGAGTTTATAGCCCCTCTTTCACTTGTTTTATATTTAATTTACAAATCTCGGGGGAGAATACATGCTCGATATAACTTATTTACATATTCATTTACAATCTCTTTTACATGCTCTTCTACATACTTGTTTACATACTGGTTTACATACTTGATTTCGTAACTCATTTATATACTCGGATACATGAGCGTTTACAAACTCATTTACATGATTGATTACAAACTCGTTTACATAAACGTTTACAAACTCATTACATGATTGATTACAAACTCATTTTCATATCTCGCCGAGAGATACAATACTTGTTTCCACTTATGGATGAAACAAGTTTACTTTCATTCAAATGATTACGGATTAGCTTAGGTTGCATGAACTGTTAATTACTTGGAGGGTAAGCGCGAGTGTTATAAAATAGATCTATTAGAGATTGACAACCCCCGTTCGGGTGATTAGCTCTCACTAGTTCGAGATCGAACTAACGAACGTTATACCATGTCGGATCACGACTGGCTTGGAGCCTTAGGGCCAGCATGAAATACACATGAACATTTACCGTGCCTTGAATAAAGTGGCATACTTATACGTCTACGTCGCAGTTTCATGAACTTAGGGGAATAATCGTAATCACACTTTATGTTGCATCTAGGCAATACACACTTGAAACATTATGGGACATTATGCTCATTACAATTATCATACTCTTTGAAAACATTGCGGTCCAACATTATACTTACAATTTTGGTGGCTATTATAAGGATTGAAATGGTCACGCACACTTTACAAATCTTGGATTTCAACATTTTAATAAACGCATTTTGTATGGTTTGTGTCTATACATTTTAAGAAAACCTATATATGTAAGTTTATGCGTTGCAAGTCTTGTATGGGCGGGACTTGTAACACAGTAAACCTATATATATAGTTTTGGGTTTTACATTTACATCTACTTAAACCTATGAACTCACCAACTTTATGTTGACACTTTTAAGCATGTTTTTCTCAGGTGAATTAGATGTTTGGCTTACTTGATGTGCATTGGAGTCTAAATAATACAAGATTACTTTTCAAATGACACATTTAGAGGTCGTTCTCTCAAGTCTTGTGCAATGGTATTATGAAGTAACGCTCCCGGTCAACATTCCGCTGCGACCTATTTTGGGGGTGTTACAGATTGGTATTTAGAGCCAAGGTTATAGAGAACTAGGTTGCATATTTTACCTAAACTGTAACCGTTTTTTACGAACATTACATCACATCAAACTTTTTCAATGTGCATACACGCTACTTGCTTACTTGCTTACACTACTTGCTTAAGTGACTTTTATATATATATATATATGTATATATATATATATATACGTATATATATATATATACGTATATATATATATATACGTATATATATATATACGTATATAT
>BQNB010039358.1:0-48118 GCA_026074375.1 Tanacetum coccineum | reverse complement strand
TTTATTCAAGGGATAAGATCAAGACAATGAGAGCGGGGCAAGAGGCCTAAAACCTTCATTCTCAGGCTATAAATAGTCCTCACATTTACACACACGAATATCTAGTTTTTAGCTTTCTAAAATTTCTAGTTAAATTGTAATTTTCATAAATTAGCTTATGTAGTTTTAATTCAGTTTTTTTTAAAAGCTTATTGTAAACACAGTTTCAACATATTGTAATCAGTTTTTCTAGTTAATAAAATCATAAGTTTTATTTTAATAATTTGTCATAAGCTCTTTACTCTCAAATGTTATTGCTACTGTTTCATAAATTTTTCATAAGCTCTTATAAGCTCTTTGAGTCTCTAAGCTCAAATTGAGATATTAATAAGCTCTTAATATTCTTAAACTAATAAAATAAGTCTTAACACCTTTGCTATTAGATTTTAAGCTTTTGGATGATGAACTAGCCATGGATGGGTTCATAAGGACTTTTACTAGCTTATCATTGATAAGCTAGAGCTGTAGAAATAGCTCCTTAAGCTTATTGCCTTTGTTTAGCTAAGGTTTCTGTAAGTTTTCTTTTATGTTCAAGTATCTTAGTTTAATAAGTTGCATTTGCTTATTTACTGCTTAACTCTTGCTTATTTGTGCTTAATTTTGTTTCATTATGCTAATTAATCTTGTTTGACTATCTGTTTTTAGCTTTTATAGCATAGATCTTAGTTTTTCATAATTTGTCCTAAAAATCTATAAAAACTAAAAAAATATTAGCATGGTTAGTAGCTTATTGTTTCTTGCTTATTTGCTTATTGTTTTTATGCTTATTAAGGTTGTTATAATCTGTTCATTTTCTGGTATACAAGTTTTAACCACTAGATTTAAATCTAATAGGCTTAAATGGATTTTAATAAAATTAAAGGGGTGTTTGGCTCAACAGTACTAACCATTAGTTAGTACTGATAGAGGCCTTTGGTTTTTAGTTATTGGTTTTAATCTCCTATTTAAGTTTGTTTAAGCTAGTTTTAAAAGTTAGATTAAGGTAAATCAAGTTTTCATAAGTTAGTTGTTCTTAGGATCAAATCTATCAATTTCTTCTTACATAATGAGTTTTGTTCAGATCTAGCTTTTGCATTTCCTTAATTTACATTTAGACTTGTGTTTTAAGAGTGTTAGAAATATAATCATAGGCCTGCATTTTGTCAAGTTTAAGTTTTGGTCACAATTGTGTCAGCTGCATCAGATAGATAAAAATGCATAAGTACATTTCTAGCTTCATTTTCAATGGGTTAAAATAGCATTTAGCTTTTTATTTTCAAATTATAAGTAGCTTATAGGTCATATTTCATTAGTTTAGATTTAGTTTTCAAAATCTAGCTTAACTTGTCATCTGTTTTAACTTTTAAATAAGCATTTTGCCTTTTCATTTTCCAAAACCAAACTCAGCAAAAGCTGAGTAAACTGTCTGTATTGTTAAGCTTTTTCAATAAGCTATAGTTTTCCAAAGTCTTTTCAAAAAGCATTTTCATATAGTCTTTGAGTTAGGCTATCAAAAAAAGCAAGCTTTACTTCTTAAAAAGCTCATTTGCTAGCCAAATTTTAGGCTCTAAGTAGCCTTAGGGACTGTTTGGTTTAAAGTTTTTACAGAGCTTATTGTGATTTCTAGCTTATTGTTTTTGATTCTATGTTTGTTTCTGAGTTAGGTTAGCTTATAGGGTTAGGTTTAGTGTAAGTATAGCTTATTAAGTCTTAGGTTAGCTTATTTTATGATTTCATGTTTTTAAGTTCTATACAAAAGCTAAAAAAGGAAGTTTTACATTTTTCTGTTTTTTCAGTTATTTTCTAGCTTATTTAGGGTTTTTTATAAAAAATTTCTTTTATTAAAAATGCTTATTTTAAGCTTTTCTAAAACTTTGCTTTTATAAGTTTTAAAAAAAAAAAATAGAACGACCTCAACACCCTCAACCCTTTTATAACAACACACACCACACTCCACTACCAACGCGACCAGGGGTCTTTTTCGTTATTCCTTTACAATATTTAATTATTATACACGTTTTTCCCTTTTAAACTTAATAAGCTGTTTTAGCTTATTACACAGCTTATTCGATAAGCTGTGTAATCAAGCTTATTTTTCCTAGGTTCTATTTAGTTTAAGCTATGGTTTGTATTTTTTTTGGAATTTTTGTAATTAGTTTAGTATTTTTAAACATCTATTTTTATTAAAAACTTTAAAAAATCATAAAAAATAGAAAAATAATCAAAAAAATATAAATCTTTTTTAGAAAATTTTCTTTTATCGTAAAGTTTCTAGGAAAAACAGTTTTGGCTTCGTAGGGTTTAATTTGCAAAATTTCATTTTTTAAAGAACGGGATTCGTTCCCGTTTACATTTTTCGTGTTTTAAAGCTCATTACAATTCCGTTTTTGTTCTAGTTTTCTTTAAAATTACTTTTTAGTCAATTAGAGTCTATTTAAAAAGAAAAAAAAAATTCATTTTAGGTTTAATTTTGGAACTTTAGGTTTTTTTAACTGCCGTTTAGGGTTCCCGTTTTGCTTTTTTTCGTTAAAGTTTGATTTCCCATTATTTGTTTTCGAGCTTAATTGTTATCATTTGCTTATTTTTAATTGTAGAAGTAGATAATCAAATCAATCTTTGTTTTCAATTCAAATCATTGTCCGAACATCAAATGTGGTTTCAATTTCACAAATCGTTGGGGAATAACGACCCGGGAATCATACTTGCCGGTTAATATACGTATTATATTATATATTATCGTGTGATTTTTCTAACTACCTTTGTCCTCAAGGGTAGTTTGGGAATTTTATATTATTGTATATTTTATCATTACGTGTGTTGTTTTACTAGCAATCAATTTTTGGCGCCGTTGCGGGGGATCTGTGATTAAGATTCTTTCGTTTGAGGTTTGTCGATCGTGATTTGAAGACCCTTTCGTTTTTGAAAGTTTTGTTTTTGTTAAAAAAGCTAAAAAAATAATAATAAAAATTAAAATTAAAAAATATAAAAAGTAAAAAATATTTTTCTTTTCTTTTAGTATAATTATCATATAAAAAAATATTAAAAATTGTCCATAAAAAAGAAATAAAATAAACAAAGTTGGTAAAAGAACACCAACAAATAATACCTTCCATTGAGGTATTATCATAATAAGTTCCCAACTAGAATGAAAGATTCAAAAACTTACCTTTTATGTCACTTACGAAAAAGGTGCACCTCTTTTGTGAATTTCACTTAAGGGAGTTACCCTAAGTTTGTTGATTATTCGGTGAAACAAAAATATTTTTTTATTTTTTTATGTATTATTTGAAAAAGCAAAAAAATATATTTCTTTAACTTCTTATACATTTAATTCTTTCTTCTTATCCTCTATATCGTTTAATTCTTCGACATGTCATCTTATTGCCAACCTAGTTGCTACGGGTGTGGAGGTCCTTTAGACGGTTCGATTTGTCGACAATGTAATTGCGAAAGATGTGGAAATATACGTTATTGAGGAATTTGTTATCATTGTAATTATGATACAAATCCGAATTCTCTCAATTTTTCCAACTACCCTTCACAACCCCAGTACGAGACGAATATTTGTGAGTTATGTGGAAACGATGCTCATTTTGGTTACGATTGTCCAACACAAGTTCCGTTTGATTATAATCTAAACCCGTGTTTCGATCAAAACTTCGATAATACTTTTTCACTAACTTCACCAAGTTTTCCACAACAATACCTTTGTTGTGAAAACTGCAGGGGTCCTCATGCGACTTTTCAGTGTCAACAGATGAATCAATATTTCTATAAATCTAATCCTTCTGGTTTTGACCAATTTCAACTCCCGCAGTATTCCGACAATCATCATCCTCCTCAAGAGACGAGTAAAGAAATTTTGCAAGCTCGAGAAGACTTAATGGAGGCTATAGAAGCCTTTTTAAAAGAGTATGATCATATACCTCCTAATGAAAAGTGCATGGCTTTATTGCTAGATGAGGAGAGATTTTTTAAAATTAAACAAGCTATAAGAGAAGAGCAGAATCAACCTGAAGTTTTGCAAGAATTAATCCTTAAGCTTATGAATGATTTGCAAATTCTTAAAGGAATTCAACTAGAGAAGGAGAAGCAAGCAGCTCAAGGTTTTATTCCATATTGGAATTTTTCTATGATTGATGATGAAGAAGCTAGAGACAACTTTATGAAAGACGTTTGCACCATCTTAAGGAAGTTTAGTCGTATACCTTTTGGAGTAACACCAAAGGTTATATTGATAGCTTGGGAAAGTTTTGGCAAAATTAAAGATGCTTTGAGGGACGATCAATATCAACAAGAGGATATTCAAGAATTGATGAGTGAACTCCTTGAAGATGTGTGAAATATTAGTGAAGAACTATCAGAATATATTAATTGTCCAAGCTGGAATCGTCCTACTATTTTCTTTGACGATGATGATGAGTATACTATTATATATAGCAAGCCTAAAGCAATCACACCTGACTTACCGATCGAGGAACCCGATAACTCTCTAAGTATGGGGGACGAGCATCTTGACACTATTCATAGTGTTGAGAACCTTATTCCAATCCCAAGTGAGTTTGAGGGTATTTCCGACGATACGTGTGATGTGCCCGTTTGTGATGATTCTTTTATTTTTGATGTTTTGAGCGATCATTTTGAGATTTTATCAGATTTCAACAATGGTGGTACTTCGAGTGTTGACGATGATTTTGAGGACATCGAGTATGTTAGCTTAGAGGAGGTAAATGATTTTGACCAAGAAGAGAAAGAGTTTGACTTAGAAGATATTCTTCAAATACAAGACTTTATTCTTCGTGAGAAATTGTTGAACATTAGTCGTCTTGTTACTAATATCGAATCTTTGAAAGATAAACCCACTCCTGATCATGTGCTCAAGTCTCCCTCTTCATTTCCTAATCCCAATATGGATAGTGATTCATTCTTTAAGGAGTCCGATACTTCTTTCTCTTATTCAAATAACTCTTCACCTGAATTCGAGACTTTTAGCGATCATACGGAAGAGACGAGAAGTGGTAGTACCACTACTCATGCCAATAACTCTCTTCCCGAGTATGATTTGTTTCTTTTTGAGATTGAGCCCTATCAGGGAGGGTTGACTAGCGTTATTATTTTTGATAATTCAAATGATCCTTTTTTAGAACTTCCCGTGTTTGAATCATTTCATTTTGATCCGTCATTTCCTTATCCTCCCCTAGAACCACTGGATGTTGAGATTAGCTTAATTATTGAGACCGATGCATCAGTGATAAACAATTTTGATGAGCTTAATGAAGATGAATGTTTTGACCCAGGGGAGATGAGATTGATGTTGAAAATGACGATTCCTTCACATTTGTCATTCGGACTTTTCTCCCGTTTCTCACTTACCCTGTGGATTCTCCTTTTCTTTACTCCTTCGGGAGTGAAGACACCATTTTTGACCCCAACATCTCCATTCAGAGCCAATGGCATCTCATCGGGATGAAACTTTCATGTGCTTAAATGTTTATCCAAACATTCATGAAATCCCGATTGAGATTTTCTCTTCCATTTACTCTCCCTAAGGACGAATGAATTCAGGGATCGAGTCAAGCTATGTGACTCGGTTACCAGAAACAAAGCGCTTCGTGGGAGGCACCCTATGCTTATCCATTTTTATTTTCTTTCTATCTTCTAATGTGTTGTGAGGAGACTTGTACTCTTCCGATCTTTGTGTTTGTTGTTTGTTGTGATTGTTTGCAGGATGAACCCAAATTTTTTGAAGTCTTTCGTGTTTGGTGTTTTGTCCCGGTTCACTCGAGCTTCCTAGCCTTTTCTTGCCATTAGTTTGGGAAAATCCGATATCCTAAAGATTTTTATCAACTAACATTTATCTTTTAGCACACTTAATAAACGGCTAGAGATTTTTGTGATACTTTCTTCAGGCTTGAGTTATGCATTAGCAAAAAAAATATTAAATTTTTATGCATAAAAAAGTGAAAAATGTTGTAAAATATATATAATATTTTTATATATTATTTAGTATATTTATATATATATATATATTTATGTTAATAAGTGTTTTGCATAAATAAAGGTGAGACAGAGGAATTAAATTTTGATCGACCGGTTAAACCTTAGCTTGTCTGTAACATTTCAACGGATGATAGTTGTGCTAGTTACAAGTAGACTTTAAACCTGCTAGACTTGATTTGTTTTTAACGTAAATGAAGTATTGTGTAATCTTATGTAGAATTTTAAATATAGCGAGTTGAAATTTATATGGCTAAGGTTCGCGGAGTCTCTTGCTTAGTGATTTTAATTGCGAAGTACGAGAAAGTGATAGAGTTATTTATAAGGGCATGATATTTAACGTAGAATGTTGGATTTCTTGCGAAGCTCATGAGTATTATTTGTGGCTTTTTTCCCATTAGGTTGTCTCATCTTTACGATATTTGCTTAATTTATAAGAGTTGTCCGGTTCAACTTAATTTTTAGTAACTTCCCTTTGATTTGGGAGTCGAGGATTCGAATTTTGGCTTATTATATGCACTTCATGTTTATTGCTTTACTTATACCTTAAAGAGCCTTAGGGTATATGGTATGAGTAGAGTTAATCATTTTATTACTTTTTGCTTTAGAGCCTAAGGGTATATGCATATGTATTTCCTAATCATGAAATTTTTTGTCCTTAAAGAGCTTGGGGTATATGGTACTTATTAAAATTAGTGATTTATGCTGCGTTTGTTCAATTTTCACTTTTAAGAGCTTAGGGTTTATGGTGTTTATAATATTACGTGATTTATGTCGTAAAGAGAATTAGGGTATATGACATGAATTAGGCAATAAACATCTAAGCAATAATTCGTTCTTCATACGGTTTTTCAAGGATAAGGGTGGAAGCTAAACTTTATTTTTAACCGTCCCGCTTTATTTTTGGAATTAATAAGTATCGAAACAAGTCTTAAAGAGCCTTCGGGTATATGACTTAAGTAAAATATTGAGATACAAAAGTAGGATTTGTGGGAGGAAAAGTAAGTACACAATTAGTATTTATGAGTAGTGTTAGTGTCATGACTTGTATTTGACAATGATCTAGTTTTTAAGCTTAGTATGGAAAAGTGAAAGTTGAGGACGATGAATTTATTTTTGTTCCATGATCCTATATATTAAAAAAAATGATAAAAAAAATGTTATGAAGTGATTGAGTATGGATAGTGATGAAAAAGTATATAAAAAAAAGGGGTTGAAAATGGAAAAAAACGGGGTGTTTCTTAATTATTGATTCCTTAATCCCTTTAGATGAGCACTTTGCTACTTTTCGAGGTGATTAGTTTGAGGGGATTGGAATTTTTAGTTTTAGGCGCGTATTTATTACATTGCGTGAGGACACGGCAATACCTTAGTATGGGGGAATTTGGTATTCATTATTTTATACATATCTTTTACCTTGTAAAACGGACCCAAATAACCAAAAACATAATTAAATTGGCAAATATATGCTTGTTTTGTTTTTGTGTATGTGCAGGTACCAGATATCAAGAAAATGACAAAAATAAAAACAAAACCAAACAAATCCGAGCACGGGAGCGAAAAGAGCGCGGAAAAACGAGTTCAACGGTGTCTTCGGATTTTATTGGGCCAGTCCGTACCCCGCTTAATGGGCCGGGCCAGCCCAAACAAGTTAAAGCCCAACAAAGAAATAAATAAATTTGCTATGAAAGTGATGACATCATGTGACATCAGGTCACTGAATAGAATTCAATCATAATGTTGTCATGTGTTCACTAACACTCATTTAAATCATCATCGAATCACCATTTGACACGTGGCAGTTTAAAGGTGTAATATTCATCTTTTAAAATGGAGAAATGCTGTGCTTGTATGTAAAATTGGTCACGTGACCATCAAATTAATTCAAGGAATGACATGTGAGGCTCCACTATAAATGGATGGACGAGTCATTCATCTCCACGTGGCAGAGAAGTTTTATACTTCTCAGTTTATCTCAATATGCAAATGTGAGATCAAACGGATGAAAAGGTTCGGGAGCTTATACAAGATTATTGCTAAAATCTTGGCGAACCGATTAGTTGGTGTGCTTGGTGATCTTGTCAATGAGGTTCAATAAGCTTTGTGGGGAAGGACACAAATACTAGACGGTCCATTTATTCTTGATGAGGTTCTTTAATGGTGTCGTCGAAGAAATAAACACGGTTCTTATTTTCAAAGTGATTGCGAGAAAGCTTTTGATTCTGTCGCTGGATTTCGTGGTTGTTGTGTTAAATAAACTTTGGTTTCGGTGAAAGATGGAGGACTTGGATTCAAAGTTGTCTTAGATCAATCCAGGGGTCCCTTTTTGTAAACGTGTGTCCTACGGAGGAATTTCAATTTTTTAGAGGTCTTAAACAAGGTGATCCTTTATCCCTTTTTATTCATTCTTATTATGGAGAGCTTGCATATTTCTTTTCAACGTGTGGTTGATGCGGGTTTGTTTACGGGGATCAAATTATTGCCCTAGTGGAATTTATTCTATTTTTTATGCGAATGTTGCAATCTTTCTTGCCTATGGGTAGTGAGTCAAATATCGATTCGTTAGTTCGAGTTTTGGATTGTTTTTTCCGGGCTTCTGGTCTTCGTATTAACATGTGATATTGTAGTTATGGGTGGTAGTTGAAGTTGGATGGTTAAACAACGCGGCTTCTAAACTTGGTGTCTTGTCCTTAAGACTCCATTCTCTTAGTTGGGTACGAAAGTTGGGGGAATTCTGTCAGGAAGCAAGCTTGAAAGAAGTGGGGTCAAGTGTTTATTCTCGTTTTCTAGGGATGGAAGATGAAAACTCCTTTCTTTAAGAGGCATAATCTCTCTTATTAAGTCAGTGTAGGATCTATGCCAATCTTTCATATGGTCCATTTTAGGTTCCCTTGAGTATTCTTATATTCTTGAATTCTATCGTAGTCGGTTCTTTATTGGCCAGGATCCGAAGAGTAAAAACAGCTTTCTTGGGTAAAGTGGAAACAAGGTCCTAACTCCAAAGGATAAAGGGGGTTTAGGGGGTTTCAAGCTTGTTTGCCCTTATTAGAGGTCTCATGCTCAAGTGGGTTTTGGCGGTTTCTTATTCTTAGAATGTCCTTTTGGACTAAGTGATTAAGGCTATTTATGGGGAGGACGGGATATTGAAACAAGGATGTTTCGGGTGGATTCAAAACCTGTTGGACATCGATAGTTTACGAAGTAGGGTGTTAAATGTCGGTATTAATGTTGCAGATTATATCCGATTGAAGACTGGGGGAAGGGGTGAACACGCGGTTATGGGTCGACAATTGGTATGGAACGGGGACGATGTCCATCAAAGAGCTGTTCCCACGTATGTTCGATTTGAGTTGAATAGAATGCTTTTGTTAGTTCGAAATTGACAGGCGTCAATTTGAAAATCATTTCGAAGAAAAGCGAGAAGTGGAATTGAAGAGATGCAACTTAACTCTTTGGCTGAGATTTCTCGGATGACTACTCTCGTGCCTTGCGAAGGATCGTTACGTTTGGACGTTAGAAAGTCGATGGGGTATTTTCAGTGATTCATTTCGAAAGGAGATTGATGGGTATCGGTTTAGGGTTTAGTTTAACCGACTAGGTGGGTTAATCTAGGTGCAATCTTGGTGAATTATCATAGCTTGGAAAGTCAAATCTAACGCGCTCCCAACGCGTTTTAATATCTCTCGTCGTGGAATGGATATTGATTCGATTGTTTGTCCACATTTGTTAATGTAGGTGTGGAATCGAAAACCATATTTTTTTTCAATGCGTTTGTAGTGAGACAGTTTATGCGAAGATATCATTCTTGGTGGATTATCGACTATTCAGAATATGAATTCTTACGTGGAATGGCAGTTTGGTTGGTTTTATTCGGGATTCATATCCAAACTTAAAGGACGTTCTTGAGGGTGTATACTATGGTTTGTGGTGGTATATGTGGAACTTTAGCAACAAGCTTCTGTTTGTTAAGAAGATCCCTGAAAAGGCGCTGATATTTGATAATTTAGTTTCTAGTTCTTTTTATTGGTGTCAATTCAGATGTAAAGCGTCGTTCAAGTGGGACGATTGGCTTAAGAACCCTTATATTGTTCTTGTTTGATCTAGCTCCTTGCTAGTGTTTTAATAAATCGCCGTTCAAAAAAAAAAACAGATGAAAAGGTTGCGTTCGAGTTAAGCGAATACAAAAGGACACGTGGAGCAAGGCTATCAGCTGGATCAATTCCTAAAAATTGGCTATCCGTGTGACACTAAAAACAAGCCAATGATTGGCTCATCATTATCTAATCATGGGGACGAAATTACAAGAATGACCCCTCACTTTTGGTTATAAATGGATCCGTTTCCTCATATTTGAGGGGGGAGAATTTAGGAGTAGATTTTAGGAATAGATTAATTTTTAGCTTATTTGTTAATTTCAGCTTATTTTAATGTAATTTTCAGCTTATTTCGTTTCTGTTCAGCTTATCTTAGCTTATTTCTTTGTGTACTCGAAGCTTAATCTGGAAATAAAGATGATGTTTGTTTGCTTATTTTATTACTTGTTCTTTCCTTCTACTAATCGGCTTATTTTTCTAGATAAGTGTCTCATATAAGCATTATTTCCGTAGCTTAATTTCAGTTTCTAGTAAGTTTTTTTCAATAGCTTATTCATTTTTAGCATGAGCTTATATGTTTTTGCAAAAGAGGTTACCATGTTAGTTTATTAGTTGTCGAGGATACAAATAAATTTTCAAGTGCTTAATGAATAAGTTTAAATGTGCTTATGGTTTTGGATCATGTTTAGATTTCATCTTATTTTTAAGTGCTTAATTAATCAAGTTTAGTTTTCTAAATTTTTTATTTAGCTTATTCGGGTGTTAGATCTTGCTTAGATTATCAAAATTAGTTTTGGCTTATTTCTTTTTTTCTATATGCGATGTGCTTATTGTTTCAGTTTTTGCTTAAATAGTTTAGACCTCATCTTGTTAAATAAATAGACTTAATAATTGTAAAATTTTATGTGCCAGTTATTCCTCAAACGACATCTTGCGTTTGTACTCTGCTCATTCATGTGGTTTGTAAATTCTCGTTGGGCCTTGTTAGTTTATATAGAATGGACCACATTTGCATTTTGGATTTAGTCTTGTATGAGCCACTCGTTTGGTTTAAACGAAGACAGTTTACAACTTTGAAAAAAAATGAGTTTTTGTATTAACAGTTAATGATTTTATTTGTGTATTTTGAGTTGCCTTTGGTACCGGTTTACTCATAAGGCGTGGAGCTTAAGGGCTTAATAAGCTAGATAGAATTTTACTATTTTCTTTAGCTTATTACGCTGGGTGGTATTCGTTTAATTGCCGGTCTCCAATTCGGTTCCATTTTCTAATCCTTTTTCAATACTTAGAGTAGATTTATGTTATTTTATCGTTTTGAAATATGTTTGCCTATTTGATTTTTTGCCATGCTTAGTGTAGACTTATTTTTATTTTTTTGATGTTATAACGTTTGCCATATTTAGTTAGTTGATTTATTTGCTCATTTAGTGTTTATAA
The DNA here is from genome assembly GCA_026074375.1 of Tanacetum coccineum. Lineage (NCBI taxonomy): Eukaryota > Viridiplantae > Streptophyta > Magnoliopsida > Asterales > Asteraceae > Tanacetum > Tanacetum coccineum. Next base: position 36,572 of record BQNB010039358.1, on the reverse strand, counting down.
ATTAGTGCGGATTTAAAATATGATTAGAGATTATTAATTTACGACATTTATTTAGATTAAAATTTTTAAAAAATAAAAATAAAAAATAATCATTAAAAAAATAAAAAAAATAAAAAAATATAATTTTTTTTAATGTAGGATTTATTTTTAAAAGTTAGCATGTTTAAAATTGAATTTATTATGCTTGCTTATTTGTCTCGGTTTAAATACTCATTTTTGTTTAATGTTTTACATGTTTAATTGTTTTTTTTTGCTTTGCTCGTTTTTATGCTTTTATTTACTTTTTCGACATGTCGAGTAGGATTTAGGAACCCAAATCAAAATCATTTTAAACCATTCAAAACGCGCGATCACGGAATTTGCCGATTTTCAATTCACACTTCGTCGAGGGAAAAACACTCGGGAAGGTTTTTTGAGAAAACTTTGGTTAAAACAGTTTGTTTCTAGATCCTGACGGAAAATAATACATTATACTATTATTGTTCATCTTATCTGTACTATTACGTATTTATTTATATAGATATATATTATATGTTGTAATTTGGACGAATCAATGATATTTAGGGACTTAGATGGACTGTGGTAATCTTAGCAATATATAATCAGGCTATAATCTGGATAGCATACATTTTAATAAACACTTGTGTAAGTAGTAAAACAAGCATGTTAAATTTGACCCATTGATGTTTATAAAACATGTAGTAGAAATGGGCGCTATGAATTCACCCTCGAGTGATATGGTTAATCAAAAGATTCTCAAAAGAAAATGCGGTCACGCTTACGATCGAATGCAAACCTATCTAATATAGTCGTATAAGTACTAATCACTTTGATTATTTATACGTCGTTTTCTTTTCCATATAGCTCATCATTCTTATAGTTCGGGGCTATCATAATTAAGGAGGTCATGTTAGTGACGTTTTGAGGAGCTGGTCACTTTAAATGTAAATCCACAAATCGTCGATACGCCACTACGAACTGGCCTCATTTTGAACTTTCTTCCCCCCCCCCCCCCCCTAGTATATAGTACTTTGATTATCTATTAACCACATTATAATTCTATATGCTGCATCACAATATAATCCGTTTTAGTGAAATCATATTTATAAAGTAAAAACGTTTATAAGTATACTTTAGTAAAACTGGCGTAACTTTCTCGTTTTAAGTCCGTTTCTTTCGTTTATTACGTCCACGCCTTCGTATTAAGACGAGTTATCAAAATATAACATTTTCAAAAATCGGAGTTCTCTGTTGAATAGTGATTTTTACTGTTTAAATACAGTTATATATTTATTTTTATAGAATTGTTATCTTAAATCACGTAATTGTCGTAACTTATTCGTTTTAACTCTGTTTTTAGCGATTCTTTCGAGCACGTCTTCGTATTTAAAAGTTTTATCGATTTATTGATGTTTTAAAAGTATAAGTTTTTGTGGTGAATAGTAACTTTTATAAAAGTATATATTTAACGTAAACTTGAAATCGTCGTATCTTTTTCGTTATAAATCGGTTTTTCGAGTTTCTTATCATTTTGGAATCGTCATGAGGCATACTATCTTTTTAAAACATGGTAGGGCTGTTACCAAGGTCGAACCAAAACAGCCCCTTTATAATACTTATACATATCCATTTTTATAACTTGTTTTATATACCTTTTAACTTAATAATTTACCACAAGTTTTCCAAGACTTATTATATACTTGTCTTACATTCGTTATTAATTGAAAAATTACGATTCTTATCATTTTGGAATCCTAAAAATATGTATTATTTATTAAAAATATCAACACTTGCTGTTTATACAATTTTTATAAAATGTTTTTATAAAAATTCTTTTATAAATCCGTTTACTAATCGTATAACTTGTTTTTACCATAACTTTTTCGTTATTAATCCGTTTGACAAGTTTCTTACCTTTTCGGAATCGTCGTGAAATGTATTATCTTATAAAAATATAAATTAAGTATGTTTTTATACACTTTTGGGACAGAAAGTTTGGGTGACTTTATTAAGTCTATTTTTAACCTTGTTTTTATATTTTACACTTTATAACTTTTTACATAATAACCATAAGTATACAAGTCTTCTCATCTTGTTATATCCTTATTTTAATGATCTTACCAACATCATAATATGTGAGAAAGTGTACAAAATCATAATCACAAGTAAAATTATATTTTTCATGTTCAAAAGTATTCCTAATGGTGATTTCACTATATAGCATATCATATACATAAAAACTCATAAACCAAAGCTTGTACAATGAAAACCCTAGTTTCACTTTTCTTGATTAATACTTGAAAAAGGTAACCCAATGCTTGGAAACAACTTAGAATATCTTAGGATGGATGTGTGTAGATGTGTATAGGTTGTATAAAATTTTGTATGGGTTGTTTATAGGGGGGGGGTTGAGCCGTGGCATGCAATGAGCACAAGGGAGGAGTTTTTGTTTGATTTTTAGCTAAGTCTTGCATGTATAAGTTCCTATCCCTAATATGTATGCATATATAGTAAGTCCTTGGTCAAAAAGATTGCAATAGTGGTCCAAGACAACTTCATGGTCTTAAGGAAGACTATCTTGGTCAAGGAAACAAGGTATGGTGTGATTTAATGCATATGTGATGTACAAAGCCACTTGGTGAAGTTTTCTCTTATATTTCTTAGTATACATTGATATAATTTCGGCACATACATGATACATATGATATATTTTTGTAACTTTTATGTATTGGGTATAAAAGTGGGTATTTGTTGAAGCGTAGAAAAGTTTTGGTGCTTCCGGTTATGCCTAAACGTAATTTATCGCGAAACGTAAACGTTTTACGTAACCGATAAAAATAAAACATAATAAGTTGATTATTACTTTCATAATAATAATATAATGATGGCTTGACGTAAACTTTAATTCGTTTGGTGTCCGTTTACGTTAATTGTTGATGTTTAGTTTACGCGATTTTACTATATAATGAGAATTAAAAGTAAACGCGTGCGAAATTTTTTTTTTATTAAAATAGATGACGTCGTAAATGACCTGAAAATACGGAATGTTACAGTCTCCTCCGGTTAGAAGAGCCTTGTCCTCAAGGCTCAAGTTGCGGCACTTGAGGAAAGTACGGGTTCGGAGAAAAGATTCGGATATTTCTTCCGGAATTGGTCTTCACGTTCCCAAGTATACTCAGCTCCTTGCCGAGAGTTCCAACGAACTTTGACTAATGGGATTCTTCTCCTATATGTGAACAGTGCCCCCAACGGCCGGTGAACAGTAACCCCAACGGTTCTTTCCATCTTTTTATACAAAATTTGCTTCTCCATTTCTCCATACAACAATTAATCTTTCACTTACATTTTCTCTTATTCAATCCTCAAAAATGTTGCATAATCATCACGATCTTGGCGATGGCGACCGCGATAGCACTCGGCATTTATCTTGCCTACTTCCCATACGAAGAAGGATTTCAGTATTTGGCCTTTATTCTAGCAATTCTCGTGCCGGTCATTATCCTTGCTATTGGCGTGGATCTATGCTTGAAGGACTAGATATTATGGTTAGGGGAGGGTTGAAATAAAACTTGTATTTCCTTTATGTCCTTATGTAATCTTATTTTTTTTTGATAATAAACGGATGTTGTGGCAACAAATTTATTTGTTATTTTCATTTATGTCTTTTGAATATTTCGTTACCATGCTTAGTAACTCGTTTGCATTCCCTTTTTAAATGGCTTTAACTTGAGCGTTCAAAATTAGTGACGTTTTTTTTAGAATTTATATAGTAAGGTGACGAAGTTTTCACAATACATTACTTTGATAGATAATTCGAAATCATTCGGTACAACAGAAATTTAAGCAAAAGTACAAAAGAAATTTAGACGAAAGTTTAAAATAAATTTAAAGCGAGATTCATAAAGGATAAAGTCTAGCATTGATATATCCTCCATGTTGTAGGGTTTTGATTGGTTTCTCCTCCTACTAAGGCATGCATATTCAACGTGCTTTCAGTTCCTTTAACTTGGTTTCCTTAGTTTCGGTTCTTTAAATCTGGGCAATCACTCATGTAGTGCCATTGATTCCTACAACCAAAGCATTGTAACATATTGTAGAGAATTGCCTCCGCTACAAGATCTAGTTCGACACTCCCTTGTGGTGACCAAGCTTGTGACATTTACCACATAGGAGGACACGGACCTGGCTGATGATGTGCCTTGCACCTATTGCACCATGGTAAGTTCCCAGCGTAGCGTCTACCCTTAGCTGGGGCTGTCACATAAACCTTAGCAGCTTCTTGTCTTTGGTTTTGCTGTTGGTGATAGTTGTTCCCTTGTTGGTTTTCCTACTTCCTTTTATTGCTATCGCCGATCCTTAATGCCTTAGCCTGAACCCCTTGTTCAATCAGTTCTCGAGCCATGTTGATTGCATCATGCAAAGTCGCAGGCTTTGAAGGGATGTAAATTTCCTTTTGATTCCCTCGGGAAATCCTCGATGTACTTTTCAATCTTTTTCTTTTCAGTTGCACCAACTAGGACACATCAGAAAACCAGTTCGTGGAAGCGATGTTGTATGCCTCTGTTGTCATCTCCTTTAAAAGTCAAAAGTCAAAGCTCTTGCTCCATTCCTTTGATTTCAGTTGTCTGGGCAGTATTCAGTAGTCAATCATAGCTTTTACGTTGCTCCTAGGGGATCTGATTAGCATTAGCAAAGTCCTAGAGTTTGAACATTTTGTTCCACCAGGTTGAGCACGACCCTTTTTTGAACATGCACTTTAGCAAACTTCCACTTTGTCATCTTCAGCACATTTGCAAAATCTCAAACACCTGATCCATCTTTTCGACCAACGTTCAGTCCGACTACACTTCGTCCGTTGAATGAGTGAGGTTTGTCGTTCGTAAAGTTTTACGAACATCCATGCATTTCTGTGCAAACAGTCCCTCCAGTTATTTGCTGATCCAGATCCACCAGCATTCTTTGATTCAGTTCTTGTCTTTTCATATTCTTCAATAGCTTTGGCCACACGCTTTTTCCACTATCCTCTTAAACAGATTTTTCTTAAATCTCTAGGCTCGGAATGATTCTAGCCATGCAGTTATCTCAATTCGTCAAGAAATTTTTAATGGTATGCCAAAGTATGGCACGGGATAAATAAGAGAGAAAAGGCATAGGATAAGTGATATAATTAATCATAGTTTAATAGGAGGTCAATATTTATATTAATTGACGATAGAAATAGATACTGATATGTCAAAGATAGCCGTAAGAGATCGAATTTAACAAGTATTATATATTTTATATATAAGATTATATATAAGTGCATAATGACAATCGGAATGTAAGTACAGGATCAGGGAATACGCGGAGTGGATATCGGATAGCGATAAAGGATTCTGTATTTAAAAATGAAAGAAAAGAAAACCTTTAAACTTTGTGGTTATAGACTAGGTTTTGAAAACGACCCAGTTCCCTATAACCTTGGCTCTGGTACCATCTGTAACACCCCCAAAAATCAGGACAACGCAGCGGAATGGTAACATTGGGGTGCTACTTCAGGGCACAAAACACAAGTCACGGAAAACGATCTTAAATGGACGTTAAAAATAAGTTTCATTAGATGCCATTACAAAAGATCAGAGTTTTTATGTTAGGTCTTATAGTTTTGTTAAAAAGACATTAAGATTTTATAAGACAAAAGTTTCATTGAATTTAAGAAATCAGAATCCCTCTAATAGATATCCGTCGCGGCTCCCATCCAAGCTTATACTTCAGCACCTGAGAGTAAAAACATGCTAAACGTCAACACAAAGGTTGAAGTGAATTCATAGGTTTATCAGGAATTAGCGTCGACCACACAAGATTTAAGTTATATTGACTGGAACACATTCGATAGTTCCTAACTTTGTATTATGCCTAAGCTCATGACCACCGAACCTTAAACGTAACTAAAATGTTAATCAAACAGTACTGAGGTTTTGTGCCCCCAACAGGATACCTGATGTTTCAAAAACATCCTACGTATTTTTCAATACAGTGTGCCAAAACATCCTACGATTTTCTTCGAATGTTAAATGCGTCAATGGTCAAATTGAAAACAACAGCCTAGACGGGGATGGTCCAGTCCCGATAGATCTATCCCATAACACTAGCGTATACCCAGCAGGTAATTGGACGGTTCATGATAAAAGGGACTTTGTGCAGAAGGGTACTTAGGCAATAATGTAATCTGGAATGTTAAGTTTTGAAAACACTGTGTCCAAAGAAATCAATGCATGTAATCTCCCGAATTTAATAAACAAGTGTAGAAAAAAGGGGACTACGAACTACTTGAGTGAATAGTTAATCAACAAGTATTCAAAATGGAAAATGCGTTACGAAGGAATCCGAAGGCAACCTAATCCAATATAGGTCGTATAAGTACTAAACACTTGATTATTTATAGGTCGTATAGCTCATCATACTATCGTTCGGGCTATCATAATTAAGAGGTCATGACATGACGTTCGAGGAGTTAGGACACTTTAAATCGTAAATCCAACAACTCGTCGATACGCCATCCTAAGAGGCCTCATTATGAAACCTCCTCTGGAATTAGTACCTTTTTTTGGAAACTAACCATTATAATTCTATATAGTTCAATCTCCAAATCTAATGGTTTTGGTAAATTTCGTTTATAAGGTCAAACGTTTTATATTTTACGTTTAGTAAATACTTGCATAACTTTTGCGTTTTAAGCCGATTTTGCGTTCTTATCCCATCTTTTCGTATTAGGACGAGTTATCATAATTTGACATTTTCGATATTTTGACCCTCTGGTGAACAGTAACTTTTACTGTTCACATCAGACGTGACTTTTATTTAAATCGTATTTGTTGTCGTAAAACCCGTAAATGTCGTATTTTATTCGTTATAGCTCCGTTTTTAACGATTCTTTCGAGGACGTTCTCGTTATTGAAAGTTCTATAATTTTATGAGGTTTACAAAAATGTAACTTTCTGTCATGAATAGTAACTTTTATAAAAATAGTTTTATAAAAGTATTAATTGTCGTAAACTCGTGAAATTCATAACTCATTCGTTATTAATTGAAAAATTACGATTCTTATCATTTTGGAATCCTAAAAATATGTATTATTTGTTCAAATATTCAAAATTGCTGTTGGATATATGTTTTATAAAAAGTATTTTATAATCTCCGTTTATTAACGTATAACTCGTTTTTAACGTAACTTTTTCGTTATTAATCCGTTTGACAAGTTTCTTACCTTTTCGGAATCGTCGTGAAATGTATTATCTTATAAAAACATAAATTAAGTATGTTTTTATACACTTTTGGGACAGAAAGTTTGGGTGACTTTATTAAGTCTATTTTTAACCTTGTTTTTATATTTTACACTTTATAACTTTTTACATAATGTATACAAGTCTTCTCATCTTGTTATATCCTAAAAAAAATCCTAAGTGGTGATTTAGCCATAAAGAACATGTAACACATAAAATCATGATAAATAAAAGTATGAAGGTATTAAGAAGACCTTAGGAAGGATGTATGTGATGAGAAATAAGTGCTAAACCCGTGTTTAGACTCAAAACCAAAGCTTGTACAATGAAAACCCTAGTTTCACTTTTCTTGATTAATACTTGAAAAAGGTAATCCAATGCTTGGAAACACCTTAGAATATCTTAGGATGGATGTGTGTAGATGTGTATAGGTTGTATAAAATTTTGTATGGGTTGTTTATAGGGGGGGTTGAGCCGTGGCATGCAATGAGCACAAGGGAGGAGTTTTTGTTTGATTTTTAGCTAAGTCTTGCATGTATAAGTTCCTATCCCTAATATGTATGCATATATAGTAAGTCCTTGGTCAAAAAGATTGCAATAGTGGTCCAAGACAACTTCATGGTCTTAAGGAAGACTATCTTGGTCAAGGAAACAAGGTATGGTGTGATTTAATGCATATGTGATGTACAAAGCCACTTGGTGAAGTTTTCTCTTATATTTCTTAGTATACATTGATATAATTTTGGCACATACATGATACATATGATATATTTTTGTAACTTTTATGTATTGGGTATAAAAGTGGGTATTTGTTGCAGCGTAGAAAGGTTTTGGTGCTTCCGGTTATGCCTAAACGTAATTTATCGCGAAACGTAAACATTTTACGTAACCGATAAAAATAAAACAGAATAAGTAGATTATTACTTTCATAATAATAATGTAATGATGGCTTGACGTAAACTTTAATTCATTTGGTGTCCGTTTACGTTAATTGTTGATGTTTAGTTTACGCGATTTTACTATATAATGAGAATTAAAAGTAAACGCGTGCGAAAAAAAAATTATTAAAATAGATGACGTCGTAAATGACCTGAAAATACGGAATGTTACAGTCTCCTCCGGTTAGAAGAGCCTTGTCCTCAAGGCTCAAGTTGCGGCACTTGAGGAAAGTACGGGTTCGGAGAAAAGATTCGGATATTTCTTTCGAAATAATGTTGATGAAGAGGTGTAGATAATTATTATTATTATTTGTTTTTTTTTGTTTTTTTTTAATTTTTAATTTTTTATATGTGAACAGTGCCCCCAACGGCCGGTGAACAGTAACCCCCAACGGTTACTTTCCCTCTTTTTATACAAAATTTTCTTCTCCATTTCTCCATACAACACTTAATCTTTCACTTACATTTTCTCTTATCCAATCCTCAAAATGTTGCACATCATCACGATCTTGGCGATGGCGACCGCGATAGCACTCGGCATTTATCTTGCCTACTTCCCATACGAAGAAGGATTTCAGTATTTGGCCTTTATTCTAGCAATTCTCGTGCCGGTCATTATCCTTGCTATTGGCGTGGATCTATGCTTGAAGGACTAGATATTATGGTTAGGGGAGGGTTGAAATAAAACTTGTATTTCCTTTATGTCCTTATGTAATCTTATTTCGTAGATAATAACGGAAATGTTGTGAGCAACAAATTTTATTTGTTATTTTCATTTATGTCTTTTGAATATTTGTTACAATGCATTGTAACCGTTTGCATTCTTTTTAAATGGCTTTAACTTGAGCGTTCAAAATTTGTGACGTTTTTTTTTTAGAATTTATATAGTAAGGTGACGAAGTTTTCACAATACATTACTTTGATAGATAATTCAAAAATCATTCGATTACAAACAGGAATTTTAAGCAAAGTACAAAAAGAAATTTAGACGAAAGTTTAAATACATTTATGCGAGAATTCCAAAGGATTATGTCTAAGCATTGTATCATCCTCCTGTTGTTAAGGTTTTGATTGGTTCTCTCCTACTACTAAGGCATGCATCATTCCACGTGGCTTCAAGGACCTTTAAACTGGTTTCCTTAGTTTCGGTTCTTTAACTCTGGGCAAATCACTCCTGTATTGCCCATGATTACCACATCCAAGGCATGTCACATTTTGTAGCGGAATTGCCTCGCTAACAGGAATCCTAGTTCGACACTCCCCTTCTGGTGACCAGCTTGTGACATTACCCACACCTTAGGAGACAAGGACACTGGCTGATGATGTGCCTTGCACCTATTGCACCATGGTAAGTTCCCAGCGTAGCCTCTACCCTTAGCTGGGGCTGCCACATAAACCTTAGCAGCTTCTTGTCTTTGGTTTTGCTGCTGGTGATAAGTTGTTCCCTTGCTGGTCTTCCCACTTCCTTTTATTGCTTATCAACGATCCTTAATGCCTTAGCCTGAACCTCTTGTTCAATCAGTTCTCGAGCCCTTGTTGATTGCATCTGCAAGTAGCAGGCTTTGATGATGTAACATTTCCTGGATTCCTCGGGAAATCCTCGAATGTACTTTTCATATTTTTCTTTTCAGTTGACACAAACTCGGACATCAAAACCAGTTGTGAAAGCGATTGTTGTAGGCTCGATGTTCATCTCCTTTCAAGTCAAAGTCCAATGCTTGCTCCTATCCTTTGAAGGTTCATTTGCTGGGCCCAGTTTCATTAGTCTTCATAGCTTTTAGTGCTCCAGGGTCTGATTTAGCATTAGCAAGTCCTAGAGTTTGAACATTTAGTTCCACAGGTTAGAGCACGACTCGAACGTGCACAAGCAAACGTCACTTGTCATCTTCAACACATTTGCATATCTCAAACACATGCTCCATCTTTTCGAACCAACGTTTCAGTCCGACTACACCTTCAGTCCGTGAAAGAGTGTGGTATGCCGTTCGTAAATGTCTTTTACGAACTTCCATGCATTTTCTGGTGGCAACAGTCCCACCGTATTTGCTGACTAGAATCACCAGCATTGTTTGGTAAGTTCTTGTTTTTATATTTTATAGCTTTTGGCCACACGCTTTCCACTATCTCTTAACAGATTTTTCTTATAAGTCTCTAGGCGGCATGATTTCTAAGGCCAGCAAGTACACCCCCCCCAATTATTTCGTTTAAAATAATAAAAAAAGGGGGGGGGGGGGGGGAATTTTTTTTATTATTGGTATGCAAAGTCCTGGAACGTGATTATAAGAGAGAAAGGAAATAAATAAGTGATATTAAATAATCATAATTTAATCAGGATGGTCAATATTTATATAATTGACTGATGAGAAATTAGATACGATATGTCAAAGAAGCCGTAAGAGATCGAATTTAAACCAAGTATTATATATATATATATATAAGATTATATATAATGCAATAATGACAATCGGAAAAGTAAGTAAGGATCAGGGAATACGCGCGCGTGGATATCGGATAGCGATGAAGGATTCTGTATTTAAAATGAAAGAAAAGAAAAACCTTTTAACTTTGTGGTTATAGACCTCGGTTTGAAAATGACCCAGTTCCCTATAACCTTGGCTCTGGTACCATCTGTAACACCCCCAAAAATCAGGACAACGCAGCGGAATGGTAACATTGGGGTGCTACTTCAGGGCACAAAACACAAGTCACGGAAAACGACCTTAAATGGACGTTAAAAATGAGATCCATTCAATGTCATTACAAAAGATCAGAGTTTTCAAGTTAGGTATTTTCAGTTTTGTTAAATGACATTAAGATTTTACTAAGACAACAAGTTTCATTGAATATATAGAATCAGAATCCCTCTTAATAGATATCCGTCGGCGGCTCCCATCCAAGCTTATACTTAGCACATGAGTTTAATACATGCAAAAAGTCAACACAAAGGTTTAGTGAATTCATAGGTTTATCAGGATAGCGTCGGACCACAAGATTTAAGTAATAGTTAGACTATGAAACACATTCGATAGGTCCAACCACTTTGTATTTATTGCCCTAAGCTCATGACACGAACCTTAGTAATAAATGTAATCAAACCAGTACACGAGGTTGTGGCCACCACGGATACGATGTTACAAAAACATCCTACGAATTTTTCTCAATACAGATGTGCCAACATCTAAGATTTTCTTCGAATGTTAAATGCGTCAATGGTCAACTAGAAACCACAGCCTAGACGGGGATGGTCAGTCCCGATAGATCTATCCATAACACTAGCGTATACCCAGCAGGTAATTAACGGTTCATGATAAAAGGGGACTTAGTGGCAGAAGGGTACTTAGGCAATAATGTAATCAGGAAATAGCATACAGTTTTGAAAACACTTGTGTCCAAAGAAATCAAGCATGTAATCTCCCCCGTATTTAATAAAACAAGTAGTAGAAAAAGGCTTACGAACTCCCTTGAGTGATAGTAATAACCAAGTATTCAATGGAAATGCGTTACGAAGGAATCGAAGCAACCTAAATCCAATATAGGTTGTATAAGTATATCCACTTGATTACTTTATATGGTCGTATAGCTATCATACTATCGTTCGGCTATTCATAATTAAGAGGTCATGACATGACGTCAATTCGAGGAGTTAGGACACCTTCTAAATGTAAATTCAGCAACTCGTCGTTAGCCATCCGAAGAGGCCTCATTATGAACACTCCCTTAGTAATATAGTACTTTGATAACCATCATATAATTCTATATAGTTCATCACCAACTAATGGTTTTGGTAAATTACGTTTAATAAGTTAAATCGTTTATTAATTTCATGTTTTAGTAAAACTAGCATAACTTTTGCGTTTTAAGCCCGATTTTGACGTTTCTTATGCCCATCTTTTCGTATTAGGACGAGTTATCATAATTTGATATTTTTGATATTTTGACCCTCTGGTGAACAGTAACTTTTACTGTCACATCAGACGTGACTTTTATTTATATACACTTTTGGGACAGAAAGTTTGGGTGACTTTATTAAGTCTATTTTTAACCTTGTTTTTATATTTTACACTTTATAACTTTTTACATAATAACCATAAGTATACAAGTCTTCTCACTTGTTATATCCTTATTTTAATGATTTACAACATCATATTGTGAGAAAGTGTACAAAATTCAATAATCACAAGTAAAATTATATTTTTCATGTTATAAAAGAATTCCTAATGGTGATTTCATATATAACATAATTCTTATTCTTAATACTCATAAACTAAATCTTGATACAATGAAAACCCTAGTTTCACTTTTCATGATTAATACTTGTAAAGGTAACCCAATGCTTGGATACAAACTTAGAATATCTTTAAGGATGGATGTGTGTATATGTGTCTAGGTTGTATAAATTTTTGATGGGTTGTTTATAGGGGGGAGGGGGTTTGAGCCCATGGAATGCATGAGCACAAGGGAGGCGTTTTAGTTTGATTTTTAGCTAAGTCTTGCATGTATAATTTCTTATCCTCTAATAGTGTATTGATATGATAGTTAAGTCTTGGTCAAAAAGATTACAATAGTGGTCCAAGACAACTTCATGGTCTTAAGGAAGACTATCTTGGTCAGGAACAAAGGTATGGTGTGATTTATTGCATATGTGATGTACAAAAGCACTTGTGAAGTTTTTCTTTATTTTGCTTAGTATACATTGATATAATTTTGGCACATAATTACATATGATATATTTGTAACTTTTATGTTCTTGGGTATAAATAGTGGGTATTTGTGCAGCGTTGAATGGCTTTTGGCTGCTTCCGGTTTTGCCTTAACGTTATTTATCGCGTAAACGTAAACCATTTTACGTAACCGATAAAACTATAAACTAGAATAGTTGATTATTACTTTCGTAAAAATAATATATTGCTTGCTTGACGAAAACTTTAATTCGTTTGGTATCCGTTTACGTTAATTGTTGATTTTTAGTTTACGCGATTTTACTATATAATGAGAATTAAAAGTAAACGCGTGCGAAAAAAAAATTATTAAAATAGATGACGTCGTAAATGACCTGAAAATACGGAATGTTACACTTACTCACAAAGTAAAGTTACTGATGTTTTGTGAAACCAAAATTATGCGTTCTAACTGTTATGTGTAAACTCTATGAATTCACTCAACGTTTTGTTGACTTTTTAAGCATATATCTCAGGTTTATTATTGTTGATGGCTTGGATGGGACGGAACGCGGATATCAAGGACGGTGCCTCGGTGAATCAATGTCATAACAAAAACATAAAAGTTTTTAGAAATAGTCATGATGTTAATTTAGAAAATAAATTTCTGTATTAATGTTAGGACCGTTGTAACTCTGATCTTTCTAAATAAATAAAAATCGTGTTTATTAAACGTACTTTGTAATGTTTACTGGGACTCGTGTGATTGTATTATGAAGTAGCACCCCAATTGTTGAATTCCGCTGCGTATCGCATTTTGGGGGTGTTACATTTCCATCCCAAAATATAAGTAAGAAAAATGGGACTGTAAAACTCACCTTGATGCAAAGCAGATCCAAACTCTTCAATTAACCTTGCAAATAATCTATACAAAACAATACACACATGTTATCATCGATTAGGTCTCTCACCCAAGTCTATGTAACAATCACAACGATGGATACTCTATACTCTATCTTGATTCAACTCATCTATATACTCTTCACAACTTGCTAACCTCAAGTACCTTATAAAACCTACATCTCAACTTTCTGCATTTTATCCCGTTTTTATAGTCACAAGATGACTCTAAATAAAATACTAAAACATCTAATTGGTTCTTCTCCTTACATCTCATAGCTCCCTAATGAGTTGTGAGCTTCTATGATTTTTAGATAAAAATAATAGTGAGTGTAACCATTTTATAAAAATTCAACATCACAAAGTGTCCAGAATTTGACCTTATTCGACCTTCAAAAAGTCTAGCTTGAGCAGACCCATTTAAACACTTAGGAAAATTCTACAAAAATTCTAGAAAATCATAAACATCATGAACTTGCTACAACAGTAAGCCCATCAAATAAAAAGACGTCTTGATATGGTTTTTGACCCCACAAACACAACTCAGAATCTGCCCCGAAAACTCAGTTTTGACAACGAATCTTGTTTGATTAATTTGACTAACTTCCACTTACTTTTAATTCATGAAACCACTTGGGTTGGAAATTAGGCTCTCTGTAGTTAATTTTAGGCTCAATAAAATTAATAAAAGTTATCCCTATGACCGAGATATGACTCTCGCAAGATGACCTAAAATTCTGCCTAGATTTCTATTCTGAATTTAGCATAATTAACCCTAATTAACTTACCCAAAACCCTAATTATTATCCCTAAAACGATTTTTGATGATCAAAACCTCTTAATTACAGATTATTTATAATAACCTAATCCATCCTTAATGATTGTTACGTTTAATAAAATCAATTGAATTGAAAAAGGATTTAGAAAACAATACCTTAACTCTTGAAAATCAAAACCCTAAAATTTTTTGCGGTTTTCTTCTTGTTTTGAGTTGTTCGACCGGCCAAGGGAAGGAGAGGAAAAATCAAAGTGATTTGGTTTAGGTTTGATCTGTATTTATAGGCCTTAAAAGATAATTACCAAAAACAAGTTGTAATCTAATTAGGACATCTTTTTCTTTTTCTTTTCTTTTACTAAAATTCGTTTTTTTTTCTATTATATAAAAAAATTATTTATTATTATTTACAACTTTTATACCTATATTTTTGATTATAGGTTAAAACATTTGCTTATTTCGCTAAACCTTGAACTTTCTAACTAGATTTCTAACAAACCCTCATTTCCAATTATTTCTAAAAATGGAAAATACTCTAAAATCACTAAAATACTAACATAAAATATATAATATGTATTATATATATAGTACGTACACAGAAAATTACGTATACGACATTTGGAACAACGCAAAGCTTCCAAATGATCTCATTTCAACTAGTACCATGATTCATCAATCATGTACTTCAATCTCATACACATATCTCTCACAAAACACATAAAACACAAAAGAAATAAAAACACACATAACCGCTTCAAATAAATTCTAAACAAACTTACCAACCGGCTCAAACCACGGTTGTCGCACAAAGCATTGTCATGAGCAACCAATGCATCAGAAGTCTCTACTAGTATAGTCCTTCTGGTGTTGTCCCTACTCCTATACCCTGTATCTCCATTCCTGTTCCCTTAATTTCTTGTTCTACATTCCCTTGCAAAATAGCCTCGTCTATGACAGTTGAAGCATTCAACCTTGGTTTTGTCAAAACCTACAGGTTCTTTGCTATTGAAATTTAGCTTCCTTCCAGTCTTCTTGTAGAATTGCTTCACCCTCATAGAAAGCATGGCCACCTGCCATTTAAGGTCTATTTCTTCCAAGTCATCAAACCTGCTCTAGGTCTTCATTATCTAGTTGTGGACTACTTGACTGACTTGCAATGAATGAGAACATCAGATCATTAGTATATGATGAGGAAGAGGCTTGTCCCTGAGAATTATGGCCTGCTACAGTAGAAACAACATTAGCAGTATTAACTTCGTTAGTACTGCTATGTCTTCTGCAGAGAGAAAGGTCACATTTTGGGAGTTTAAAGATGATCCAGAGGAACCTTTTATGTCAGCTTCAAACACTTTGAGGTTATTGTATAGATCATCAATATCTAACTCATCTATACCATCCTTGTTCCTCATGATTAATACTACATTGTTCCATGATGAAGGTAGTGCTCTTAAAAACTTCTGATTTGCATCTTTATTGGAGACAGCTGCACCATGAAATTCTAGAAAACTAATAAGTTTTTGAAACCGATCATATGCTTTATCTAAGCCTTCAGTGTAAGATACAGAAAAGTTCACAAATTGTTGCTTCAGAACATTCTTCTGCATCTTCTTAGATTCAACATTACCACCAAATCTACTCTTGATAGTAGCCCACAGAGACTTTGCATCTGGTATTCCATGGAACCTCAGTTGATACTCATCATGAATAGCCAAAAGCAAAATGCTTTTAGCTTTTCTTTCTCTTTGTCTTTGTAATAGTGCTTGAGCAGTCTTTGGAGGTACTTCAGTTACAACACCATCATCACCTTTTGTCACTGTTACAGAACCATCACCATTCAAGATCACTTGCCACAAAGCATAATCTGTATTAGTGAGATACTGCTCTATCCTCATGCTCTAGAGGGTATATTCACCCTTCTTGAGAATGGGAAGTTTGACAGTAGACAGTATTTGAGGAGATTCAACTGGTGCCGTTAGTTGTGTAGAATCTTCACCATTGCCAGACATGATGTATTAAAATCAGAGATCTTTTTCTAACGGATCTGACAGAGTTCTTCTTATTCAGAGTTTCTCCATAGGCTCTAATACCACTTGTGGAGTCCCAATGAATAGATCTTCTAGCCTGTTAAAGCTTAGTTAACTTGGATAAATCCAAACTAACTATATGAGAAACTAAGATTATGAATACTACAAGTTATGCGGAATCTAACTTGTAGTACAAAGAAGAACAATGTATACTAAACTTTGAATATATATTGATTGCAAATATTCTGCCTAGGTTACAAAAAACTAACTATGAGATATGAACACTTGATAATTCTAACTATGTCATAGGGTTCCTTTTATACACTAAAGGAACCCTAATGGGCTTACAAAACGCGTCAAGTGATCATGCATATCTATTCCTAATATAACTCATGCATATCACTTAAGCAGTACTAACTATATAACTAACAGTACTAACTATATAACTAACAATACTAATACACTGGCAGTACTAACATTTTGTACTGGTAGTACTAACTATTACATTAACAGTACTAACTGTAAAAGCTCTGAAACCCAACAACTCTCATCTCCCTCCTCGATTCCAAAGAACTTTTATGAAGCAAAAAAGTACATATGGGATTTGAGGTTTCGGGGAGAGAAAATTCACGCTTGTGTTAATGATTGTGTTCTTTATAGAGGTAAGTATAAATCATTTACCGAATGTCCAAATAAAAAGTGCAAAGAACCTCGATTTAAAAAAAAGAACCTAATGTACCACAAAAGGTGCTTTGATACTTTCCCTTAAAATCTAGACTTCAAAGGTTGTTTATAAATCCGTAAGTTTCTAGTGACATGAGGTGACATAAGGATGTAATAATTAACGAGGGTAACGTAGCTACACATCTTCTGGACTATGAGGCTTGGAATGTTGGGATTCAGAAGTCTCTACAACTTACTACTGTCAGTTGTAGTTAGTACTGCTAGTGAAGAATTAGTGCTGCTGATGAAGATTGTTGAAAATAGACTAAGTCTTTAGTACTGATAGTTATAATAGTTAGTACTACCAGTACAGTGTTAGTACTGCCAGTATAGTTAGTGCTGCTAATGTAATATTTAGTGCTGTTAGTATATAGTTAGTACTGCTTAAGTGATATGCATGAGTTATATTAGGGATAGATATGCATGATCACTTAACACGTTTTGTAAGCCCATTAGGGTTATCCTTGTAGTATAAAAGGAACCCTACAGCTCTAGTTAGAGATATCAGTCAATACATATCTCATAGTTAGTAATCTGTAACCTAGCAGATTTAAAGTAATCAAAAGTTCTAGTTTATTTATTGTTCTTCTTAGCATTATAAGTTAGTTTCTGCATAACTTGTAATTGTTCATAGTCATTGTTTCTCTTGTAGTTGGTTTGGATTTATCCAGATTAGCTACCACCCTTAACAGGCTAGAAAGATCTATCAGATTGGGATCTACAAGTGATATCAGAGCTTGTAGAGAAACTCTGAGTAAGAAGAACCAAAACAAATCTGTTTTATAAACCTTTACTTTTCAAATCTAATCAATGGCTGGATCAGATGATGATATTTCACCACCACCAACAACACCAGTGGCAACACCAACACAAACCCCTCACACTATGTCAACTATCAAACTCCCTATTCTGAAGAAAGGAGAGTATGACATATGGGCCATGAAAATGGAACATTACTTGGCACATACAGACTATCCTATATGGGAAGTCATTCAAAAGGGAAATGGTCCTGTAAGTGTCTCTATAGATACCAATGGGGTGATAAAGGTTTTGCCTCCTAAAACTGCTGAAAAGAAGACCACTTAGCAAAATTTCACAAGATGACTGATGCTAAAGAAATGTGGGATGCTATCAAATCTAGATTTGGTGGCAATGATGAGTTAAAGAAGATGCAAAAATACATTTTAAAGCAGCTGTTTGAAGGCTTCTCTATATCTAACTCAAAAGGATTGCATAAAGGTTATGACAGGTTTTAGAGTCTTCTAAGTCAACTGGAAATTCATGGTGCAGATGTCTCCACTGAAGATGCAAATCAGAAGTTCCTTAGGTCTTTACCTTCTTCCTGGTCCCAAGTATCCTTGATCATAAGAACCAAGCCAGGAATGGACAGCCTTAGTTTGATGATCTCTATAATAATCTTAGAGTCTTTGAGTCTGATGTTAAAGGCTCTACTGCATCATCTTCTAGTACACAGAATGTTGCATTTGTCTCTTCTGAAAGCACTAGCAGTACTAATGATGTTAGTACTGCTTATGGTGCTTCTTCTTCTTCTGGCCATAACTCACAAAGGGAGAACTCTTCATCATACACTGATGATCTCATGTACTCCTTTTTTGCTAACCAATCCAGTGGTCCACAATTGGATCATGAGGATCTGTCACAGATTGATGAATTTGATCTAGAAGAAATAGACTTGAAAGGGCAGGTGGCCATGACCTCCATGAGATTGAAGAAGTTCTACAAGAAGACAGGGAGAAAGCTGCATTTTGATACCAAGGAACCAGTTGGATTTGACAAGACTAAAGTTGAGTGCTTCAACTGTCACAAGACAGGGCACTTTGCTAGAGAGTGTAGATCAAAAGGGAATCAAGATGTCAGGAGGAGAGATGCAGAGAACTCTGGGTATAAAGCTAAAGACTATAGAAGAAGACCTGGAAAACAGGATGAACCTAAATCTTTGGTAACTCTTGATGGAGATGGTATTGATTGGACTGCTCATGCAGATGATGAGCAAGAGAACTTTGCTTTGATGGCTTACAGCAATTCAGGCTCAGACACTAAGGTAACCTCTTGTTCAAAAGAATGTGTGGAATCATATGCTAAACTTAAAAAATTATATGATGAACAAAGAGAACAACTTGGTGATGCTAGTATAGAGATACAGGCTTATACACAAGCTTTAAAAAAGGTAGAGGCTCAATTAGTTGCTCATCAGAAAAATCAACTTTGGTATGAAGAAAAGATTAGGTTTATGAAAATTGATTTAGATGATAAAACTAATGTTCTCACATATCATAAAAAACTATTAGTAGCAGCTATAAAAGAAAAGGAAGAATTGAAAACTAAATTAGAAAAATGGCAAAATTCTTCTAAAGGTCTTAATAAACTGCTTGATAGTCAGATGAGTGTCAAAGACAAAATTGGTCTAGGTTTCAGAGAGCAAGTAAAAGAAAATGAGTAATATAATGAAGCTTCAATGAGTGTCTTTGATAGTTACTCTAGTGATATTGAAGATGCACCTGTGCATGATAGATTTACTAAAGTAAAAGGAATGCATGCAGTTCCCCCTCCAATGACAGGGAATTACATGCCTCCAGGACCTGATATAGAAATAGATGAATCGCAATTTACGTATGGTCTAAAACAGTCTAAAACTATTGAATCTGATGCTAAAAGCAGTGACTTTAATTCTTGTGAATCTAATTTTAGTGTAGAAACACTTGAATCTGTGCCTGAACCAGTTGTTAATGAACCTAAAGTAGTTAGTCAACCTAAAGTTTGGTCTGATGCTCTTATCATTGAGGAGTATGAGTCAGATAGTGATGATGATTGTGTGTTTACACCTTCAAAAGAACATGAAAAACCTAGTTTTGCTTTTGTTAATACTGTTAAGCATGTAAAAACTCCTAGGGA
This sequence comes from Tanacetum coccineum, assembly GCA_026074375.1. Classification (NCBI taxonomy): domain Eukaryota; kingdom Viridiplantae; phylum Streptophyta; class Magnoliopsida; order Asterales; family Asteraceae; genus Tanacetum; species Tanacetum coccineum. The sequence goes on along the minus strand of BQNB010039358.1, from coordinate 16,379 downwards.
AACTATTAAAAATCAAAACACATATAGTCTGAGTCCTAAAGTTGACAAGAAAGATTGGAATGGTTTAATGTCTAAAAAGCTAGGTTTGGGATATGGGTTTACTAGAAAAGCATGTTTTGTGTGTGGCAGTTTTAGCCATCTTATTAGAGATTGTGATTTCCATGAAAAAAGAATGGCTAAACAGGCTGAATTGAACAAAAGGATGGGTAAGGGTACTGGTCAAAAGGAAAATAGGCCATTGTGGAATAATGTGCAAAGAGTGAATCACCAAAACCAATTTGTTCCAACAGCAGTACTAACTAGAACTGGCAAAATTCCAGTTAATACTGCTAGACAAAATCTTAACAGACCAGAAGTACAAACTAGTGCTGCCAGGAAAGTTAATACTGTTAGACCCATGGTGAATGATATTAGACCAAAAACTATTTTTCACAAAGCTCATTCACCTATTAGAAGGCCATTTAATAGAACAACAGCTCCACAAACAAATTTTGCAAATCAAAAAGTTAATACTTCTAGGGACAAAGCAGTTAGTGCTGTTGGGGGCATTGGGAAAACTGCTATTAAGCCCTCAGCAGATTGTATTTGGAGACCAAAAAGGCATTATGTGAATAAATTCTCCAAATACAATGGTGGATCAAATTCTAGAAAATGTGTTAATTTTGAAGATCCACTAGGCAGACCCAAGCCAAAAATGGCTTGGGTCCCTAAGAGAAACTAACTTCTCTTCTTTAATGTGCAGGATGATCCACATAAAACTTTAAAGGACAAAGGGATTGTTGATAGTGGATGTTCCAGGCACGTGACTGGTAACAAGGCCTATCTTGCTGAATATCAAGACTATAATGGTGGCCCTGTTGCTTTTGGAGGTAGTAAATGTTATATAACTGGTAAAGGTAAAATAAAACCTAGAAAGTTAGATTTTGAAGATGTGTCCTTTGTGAAAGAACTACAACATTTCAATCTCTTTTTTGTGTCACAGATGTGTGACAAGAAGAACAAGGTTCTCTTTACAGACATTGAATGTCTTGTGTTGTCTCCTGAATTTAAGTTGCTTGATGAAAATCAAGTATTACTTAGAATCCCTAGACAAAACAATATGTACAGTTTCAACTTAGAGAACATTGTTCCTACTGGAGGTTTAGCTTGTTTGATTGTAAAGGCCACAGTTGATGAATATAACAATTGGCATAGGAGGTTGGGTCATGTTAACTTTAAAACCTTAAACAAACTTGTGAAGGGAAACCTTGTTAGAGGTTTACCTTCTAAGATTTTTCAAAATGACCACACCTGTGTTTCTTGTCAAAAAGGAAAGTAACACAAGGCCTCTTGTAAGGCCAAATCAGTGAGCTCTATTAGTCAGCCCTTACAGCTTTTATATATGGACTTATTTGGACCCACATCTGTAAGGAGTATAAACCATAAGACTTATTTCCTTGTTATCACTGATGATTCTAGCAGGTTTAGTTGGGTATTCTTTTTAAGAACTAAGGATGAAACTAGTGGAATCCTTAAAGACTTTATAAGACAAATTGAAAACTAATTAAACAAAAAGGTTAAAACTACTAGATGTGATAATGGTACAGAATTCAAGAATAGGGACATGATTGAACTCTGTGGGTCAAAAGGGATCAAGAGGGAATACAGTAATGCCAGAACTCCATAGCAAAATGGAGTTGCTGAGAGGAAAAACAGGACCCTAATTGAGGCTGTCAGAACAATGTTAGCAGATTGATTTTTACCTAACACCTTTTGGGCTGAAGCAGTTAGTACTGCTTGTTATGTCCTTAATAGGGATTTAGTGATCAAGCCTCAAAATAAGACTCCTTATGAACTTAAAACTGGTAAAGTACCAATCATAAGCTATATAAGACCTTTTGGGTGCCATGTGACCATCTTGAATACCATTGACCTCCTGGGCAAGTTTGATGGGAAATCTGATGAAAGGTTTTTAGTTGGGTATTCCCTAAATAGCAAGGCTTTTAGGGTATATAACTTAGAAACCAAGAGAGTTGAAGAAAACTTGCATATAAATGTTTTAGAGAATAAACCTATTGTTGAAGGGAAATGACCTAATTAGTTGTTTGATCTTGATTATTTAACTGATTCAATGAACTATCAGCCTGTTATTGCAGAGAATAAAGCTAACAAAACTGCAGGTCCAAAAGAAGCTAATGATAGTGCAGGTACACAAGATACTGATGCAGGAAATACTGAAGTAGAAGCAGAACCTTAAGAATACTGTGTACTGCCAATGTGGTCTTCTTATACTTCAACAATCAAGAGCTCAAAAACAAAGAATGGAGGTGAAAAGCCAAGTGAAGATACTGGTTCAAAGACAAATGAGGAGCCAGTAGATCAGAAAAATCAAATCTTTTTGGAGGAACTTAAAAAGCTTAAAAGACAAGAAAAGGAAGCTAATGATGCAGCTGAAGCTCTTAGAAAGGAGTCTGCTTAAGATACTAAGGATTTGCTTCTTCAAGAAGGAGTTGCTAAAGCTAGCAGTACTAACTATGTTAATACTGCTAGCACACTAGTTAATACTGCTAGTTCTTCAGGCAATGTCAGAGCTACTAGGCTTTCTTATCTTGATCCATCCAAGAATGCTAATCAAGATGATTCTCAGATTCCTGATCTTGAGGATATTCATGAAGTTCCAAAAGATGGGATATTTACAAGTACCTCTTACGATGACGAGGGAGTGGTGACTGACTTAACTAATTTGGAAACCTTTGTGGATGTTAGTCCCATTCCCCAATCTAGGATACACTATATTCATCCTACTACTCAGATTCTTGGAGATCTAAAATTAGCAGTTCAGACAAGGAGCAAAGTGAACAAAGTATTAGCACATGCTCTTGTGAGCTACATTCAAAATCAAAAAAGAAATAATCACAAGGATTTCCAGCACTGCTTGTTTGCTTGCTTCCTTTCTCAGATTAAACCCAAGAAGATATATGAAGCTCTTAAAGAAGAAAGTTAGGTTGATGCTATGCAAGAAGAGCTGCTGCAGTTCAAGCTTTAAAAGGTTTGGATTTTGGTTGATTTGCCTTTTGGGAAGAAGGCAATTGGGACAAAATGGGTTTACAGGAATAAGAAGGATGAAAGAGATGTTGTAGTTAGAAATAAGGCAAGATTGGTTGCCCAAGGATATAAACAAGAGGAAGGGATAGACTATGATGAGGTTTTTGCTCCTGTGGCTAGGATTGAAGCCATCAGGATCTTTTTGGCCTTTGCTTCTTATATGGGATTCATAGTTTATCAGATGGATGTGAAGAGTGCATTTCTGTATGTCGCAATTGATGAAGAGGTTTATGTGTCTTAACCTCCAGGATTTGTAGATCCTAAATTCCCAAACAAGGTCTACAAGGTTGTGAAGGCTTTATATGGTTTACATCAAGCTCCCAGAGCTTGGTATGCTACTTTGTCTGCTTTCTTGGAAGAGAATGGATACAAAAGGGAAACTATTGACAAGACTCTCTTTATAAAGAAGGACAAGAAGGATATCATGCTGGTACAAGTATATGTAGATGATATTATTTTTGGTTCTACAAAGAAGTCTTGGTGTGATGAGTTTGAAGCATTGATGAAGAGCAGGTTCCAGATGAGTTCCATGGGAGAACTCACCTTCTATATTGGATTACAGGTCAAGCAGAAAGTAGATGGTATTTTCATAAGTCAGAATAAATATGTTGCTGAGATCATGAAGAAGTTTGATTTTATGAGTTTGAAGACTGCTAGTACTCCCATTGAGACTCTTAAGCCACTAGTTAAGGACGAGGAAGTAGAAGATGTGGATGTACATCTTTATAGGTCCATGATTGGGTCTTTAATGTATTTAACTACTTCTAGATCAGATATTATGTTTGTTGTATATGGTTGTAGCAGGTTCCAAGTTACTCCCAAAACTTCACATCTTCAAGGTTCAGAACAACCAACTGAACCCCAACCAACACCCTCTCCTACTCAACCTAGTTTAGGAGACCAACCCCTTATGACTGAGGCATCATCTAGCCATGACACTACTCAAGACTTTAGGGACTCTTTAGAGGGTACTAATAGGAGTGAAAGGGATTAGGTTCAGTCATCCCATGATAGTCCTTTTTTAGGTGGTCCTACATCTGACAGAGCTGAGGATGGCATGACCGTAGAGGAGTTATTTGTTCTTTGCATTAACTTGTCAAACAGGTTTACTGCTTTGGAGACTTTCAAGGATGCTCAAGCTGCAGAGATCCTCAAATTGAAGAAGAAAATCAAGAAGCTGAAGCAGAAGTGTAAGCCAAGCATCTCACACCACAAGGCATGGTTAAAGAGTGTGAAAAGATTATCAATGATGAAAAGGATAGGAAAGAAGGAGTATGTATCCAAACAGGGGAGGAAAAATGCCAAACTTGATCCAAAATTAGATGCCTTTGATAATCTTAATGCTGATGGTAGGGATTATATTAAAACAGATGAAGTTGTCAAAGAGGGGAGGCAAAGCAATGAAACTAAAGAGCTTAAATTAACTACTGATACTGAAGTAGTTGCTGAGGATAAGGGCAGTGGTGAGAAAGGAGGAAGCACTGAAGAACTAGTTAGTACTGCTGCACCTAAAATAGTTAGTACTGCTGCACCTGAAACAGTTAGTACTGCTAGGCCAGCAATTAGTACTGCTAGGCCAGAAGTTGATATTGCTAGGCAAGAAGTTAGTGTTGTTGGGCCTAGAACACCTCCAACAACCACAACAATATTTAATGATGAAGAAATAACCCTTGTAGACACCTTGGTAAAGATGAAAGATAACAAAGCTACGGGTGTTGCATTTAAAGATGTTGAAGATACTTCAAGACTAGCTAGATCAGTCTTAACCCTGAGGCCACTTCCAACTATTGATCCAAAGGACAAAGGCAAAGGTGTTTTAGAAGAACCTGAGCCTGCAAAGAAGATGACTAAAGGTAACTTTGATGCTGCTTCAATTGCTAGAGATGCAGAGGTTGCCAGACAGTTAGAACTAGAATTCCAAGCAAAAGTGGAAAGGGAAAGACAGAGGGAAGAAGAAGCATCTAAAGATGCTATAGCTAAGATGTATGATGAAGTTCAAGTAGGGATTGATGCTGATGCATTGTTTGTAGCCAAGCTCCAACAAGAAGAAAGGGAGGAGTATACAAATGAAGAGAGAGCAAGGTTCTTGGCTGAAACAATAGCTGCTAAAAGGAAGTTTAGAGCTGCCCAAAGAGCTGTTGAGATTAGAAGTAGACCACCAACCAAATCTCAACTAAGAAACTTGATGATGACCTATCTGAAGAATATGGGTGGTTACAAACACTCTCAACTAAAGGCAAAGATATTTAAAGAAATTTAAGGTTTATATGAAAGACAGAAAAGGATTATTGATGACTTCAAGGCTATGGATTCAGATGATGCATCAAAAGATAGCAAAGAGGCAGCTGGTGTACATGAGGAAAAGGTTCTAGAAGAACCTGACAGTACTAAGGTGGATGTTAAGTTAGAAGAACCTGAGCAGGGTACCAAGAAAATACCTGGCAAAACAATAAAGATGAAAGAAAGAAGGCCAGGAAACAAACACATACTGATAGTGATGATGAACAAAGTTCTGAGGAGGATGAAAGGGAGACGAAAGATGCGGTAGAAAGCAGTGAAATAGGTGCAAAACCTTCAAAGAAGAGAAAATGAGGTCCAAGAATGAAAAGACAGTCTAAGAGGAAGAAGACAGATTCTGACCTTAAAGAAGAAGAGCATCTAAATACTTTTCTATAGATTGTTCCAGATGAAGAAGGGATAATCGATTATGAAGTACCGGAGAAGAGATTTCCAATCATTGACTAGCAATCAAAATTCTATCACTTTCACAGACATGGAGCAGAGTGCATATACTACAGGATCTTTAGGTCTGATGGAAGTTCTAGATGGTTGAAAACCTTTTCTGAAATGGTAACTATGTTTGATAGGATGGATGGTATGTGCTTAATTACACATACCTTTTACCTATAAAAACGAGCTAAAAAGACCAAAAACACAAGAAAATTGCCAAATATATGCTTATTTTGCTATTTGCGTTGTGCAGGTACCAGATATTTACTAAAGGACAAAAACAAAGCCAAACTGGACAAAACCGAGAGCGGAATTGGAAAGAGCACGAAAAACCAAATCCGAAGGCATAAATATCTTATTGGACCAACCCGTACCCGAGTTAGTGGGCCGGGTCAGCCCAATATGCATATTGTATACTAGTAAAAGCCTAAAATGCAATTAAAAAGCCCATTCCCTTTTTAAATATTAACTGGCCCGGATATATATGTATAAGGCCCAAATTCATATCCTGGCCCAAAACCATCTAACAGCTGTTAAACCCAAAACCTTTTACCCCTTAGCATCGTTAGTCCTTAAGGACTAACATTGTTAGTCCAAAAGGACTAACGATGCAACAACTTTACAAAAACAGGGGATTAACCCCGTTATTCTTTACACAACTCAACCCTTAACACCCTTAACCCATTACATCCCTAGTCCCTAAACCTAACAAAATCAAACGCACGGTACCATAAAACTTTTCCAGCCAAACCCAACCCTACCACTATTCATCTATCACTTTCCCCTAACCCTGCAACACGACAAACATAAGTCACACACCCCTTAACCTAAACCCCACCCTACGTAAATCCAATTCCATGTTGGCAATCCCTTAAATTCTTATTGGATGTTGATTTGAAGACAAAGATCAATGGCTGTGATTTATAGGCTTGGTGAGCAAGAAAGATGGAGGGCCAAGATGAAGGCTTTGAAGCTCCTCACACAACAAACACAACAAGCATAAGTGCTAGCTTATTCGGCTGTATATAGGCTTCTTTCTTCATTGTAAAAGTATCTAGGGTAGTTTAGTTTTAGGGTAGTGTAATTTTGTTTTTAGCTTATTTTCACTGTTTTATTATTGTAGATTTTACTTTTAATCTTGTAAAACTTTCTTTTTAATGAAATTTATGTTTTATCAAAAATCTGTCTTTTATGCTTTCAAAACTGCTTATTGTGAATTGCTTATTTTATGTGCTTATTTGTTGGTAAACCTTGCTTAGTTATGCTTATTCATCTTAGTTATAATCTGGAATTCAAAAAAACTTTGCTTAAAACAGTTTTTATAGTTTAAAAATATCCAAAGCCTTTTTAAAGGGGTGTTTAGGTCAAGGACCCAAAATGGGTCAATTGAGGTCAAAACCTGTTTGTGGTACTCAAGTCAGATTTCACAAGCTTCAATTCAGTCTATAAGTAAGTTTAATCAAGTTTGAATCAAGTTTTTAGTTGTCTTCATGTTTTTCTAAGCTTAATTTTCATTATTGTTATATTTAAAGTGCCAAAACTGTGTTATCTTTGATTTTTAAAATTCTAGTTGTTAAGAGTTGTTTTTCATGTTCAAAGTGTACTCCTTAATGAGTCTATAATCTGGTATTTGCAAGTTTAGCATTGTTTCATTGTTTTTATTGGTAATGGGTCAAAACAGTTTTTAGTATGCAAGTTATAGTTAAGGTTTTTGGCAATTTCAATCCTAAATTTAAGTGAGTTATAGGCTGTTTCAAGGTCTGAAATTTAAGGCACAAGCTATTTGGCTTATGAGCTAAATCTATTTGGGCTTTTTGGAAGCTTACAACAGCTTAGTTTTAGGGATGCAATTGGCCTTTAAGCCCTTTAGTTCTTTCATTGCTTAAACTGCTCATTTGATTTTTAGCTTATTCAATTTATTTAGAATGCTTATTTTCTGTTTAGATATGCTTATTAGGGTTTAGTAATCATTTGTTTTTAGCTTATTTGTTTTCTTAAATGCTTATTGTGCCTAAAAGAACAAAACAGTTTAGCTCCTTTTGCCCTTAGCTAAAAAAACCAAATTCTGTCAATTTCTTTTTCTTTTTACCAGCTTATTTGCAAGTTTTATAGAAAGTTGTTTTTATTAAAGTTGCTTATTTTAGTGTCTTTTTTAAGTTTTTAAAAAGAAAAAGTAAAAAAAATGTTTTCAAAAAAGAGAGGTCACAGGGGTCGAACCTGTGCCCTAAGTGGTGGTTTTGGGGTTTTTAGTTAGCCTCAAATGGTATTTTGTTAAACCACTTAGTACATTCTTAATTACAAGATATATGTAAAATATTTGTTAAGATTTTGAAATCTTATAGGTTGTTTGTGTGCCTTGCTTGTCGCGGGTATCAAGACACCAAGAGAGGATCTAAAGTGGCTAATATCCAATGTACATTAGATTAAATAGGAGACATTAAGTACAAGGTTTAATTAACCTAGGATGTACATGTACTTAGGAGATATTAAGGATTTTTCAAGTTGATTTTATGTGGGTGACCAGTAGGACTATAGAGAAAGGTAGGTTTTCAAAATCTTGTATAGATTATAAGGGTACAAGTCTTAATTAATAGGATATTGTACAAGATTTGTGTAATTTCCTTTGTATTATGGTTCTTTTGTTCACCTATATTTGGCCATAATGGCTTATGAACACAAGAATTGAATAAATTTTGTGTTTAAGGATTGAAATTAGGTATTGGTTTGAGTCTAGGTAAGCCTAGGTATTTCCGGGGTATGTCTAAAGGTATTTTATTGCGAAACGTAAGCCTTTTACGTGACCAATAAAAATAAAATACGCAAAGTCAATAATTATCTTCTTAATAATTATATAACACTTGATTGACGTAAACCTTAATTTATTTGATGACCGTTTATGTTGAATGTTTATTTCTAGTCTACGCGATTTAGTTTAAAAGTTAATTTAAAAGTAAATGCGTATCGGACTAAAATAAATAGTGACGAATAATAGGAGTCGCAAAATGACCTGAATTTGAGAAATGTTACAGTCTCCACCCGTTAAAAGAGCTTTGTCCTCAAAGCTTAAGACCTTGTAGTGGATAACGAAGCCTGGTTTGTGAAAAGCTATAGGTATTCTATTTGAACGAATCTTCACGTTCCCATGTGAACTCAGGACCTCTCCTAGAGTTCTAGTGAACCTTAACCAATGGTATCAAGCTTCGCTTTAATCGTTTGATCTCCCGTTCCATGATTTTAACTGGCTCTTCCACAAACTGAAGTTTATCGTCAACGTGAATTCCTTCCAACGGCATGGCTAATGGTTCGTCAGTGTAACATTTCTTCAGATTAGACACATAGAAAGTATGATGAACCCTGCTAAACTCTTGAGGAAGTTCTAGCCTATAGGCAACCTTCCCAACCTTGGCTAACACCTTGAAAGGTCTGACATATCTCGAGTTCAACTTGCCTCGCTTACTGAATCGTACAACCCCTTTCCAAGGTGAGACCTTAAGCATAACCCTATCCCTAACTTCGAACTCCATTGGCTTTCATTTCAAATCAGCGTAGCTCTTTTGTCGATCCTGAGCAGCTTGAATTCTCTACTTGATCAGGACAATCTTTTCTGTTGTTTCTTGGATCATTTCTGGACCAGTCAGTTGAGCTTCTCTGACTTCGGCCTAGCACATATGTGATCGACATTTTCGGCCATAGAGTGCCTCATAAGGTGCGGCCTTTATGCTAGCGTGGTAACTGTTGTTATATGGAAACTCGGCTAACGGCAAATGCTTAACCCAGCCTTTTCCAAAATCGATCACACAAGTACGTAACATGTCTTTGAGAGTTTGAATAGTCCTCTCGCTCTAGCCGTTGGTCTCTGGATGATACGCAGTGCTTATACTCAGGTCTGTACCCAAAGCTTTCTGAAATGACCTCCAGAAATTTGATGTGAACCTCCCATCACGATCACATATGATTGAAACAGGTATCCCGTGTCTTGCTACTATCCTGTTCAGGTACAACCTTGCCAACTTGTCCAATGGATCATTTTCCCTTATTGGCAATAAGTGAGCAGATTTTGTAAGTCAATCCACAATCACCCAGATGGTGTCAAAACCTTATGATGACTTAGGAAGCTTGGTGATAAAATCCATCGTGATATTATCCCACTTCCACTCGGGTATTGCTGGTTATACTAACAATCCCGATGGCCTTTGATGTTCGTCCTTAACCTTCGCACACGTCAAGCACTTGCTAATATAGGTGGCGATATCAGCTTTCATATTAGGCCACCAATATAGCTTTTTCATATCTTGGTACATATTTTCAGAACCGGGATGGATAGAGTATTTCGACTTGTGGGATTTGTGCATTATCACGGATCTTAAGTCACCATAGCAAGGTAACCAACTCCTGCCATTTAAACATAAAGTTCCATCGGCGTGTGGTTCCAACTTTTCTTTGGGTATATCCTTTCTGATCATACCGCCTACATCTTCATTCTCATGATTTTCCGGTTTAGGGCTTCGATCTGAGCTCCTAGTATTTGGTTGGAAAAATCCAAGCCAATAGTCATAATTAAGGCTCGAACTCGCAATGGCTTAATCCGTTCCTTACGGCTTAATGCATCGGCCACTACGTTTGCCTTCCCCGAGTGATAACGAATGTCACAATCATAATCACTTAACAATTCTAGCCAACAGCGTTGCCTCATGTTAAGCTCCTTTTGGTCAAGGATGTGTTGTAGACTTTTATGGTCGGTAAACACGGTGCATTCGGTTCCATATAGATAATGTCTCCATATCTTTAGAGCAAACACCACCGATCCAAGTTCTAAATCATGAGTGGTGTAGTTCTTCTCATGAATTCTTAGTTGTCAAGAAGCATAGGCAATCACCTTCTCTCTCTGCATCAATACAACACCTAAACCCTTGTGTGAAGCGTCATAATAGACCACAAAATCTTTGCTTCCTTCAGGTAAAGCCAGAATTGGTGCACTGCACAACTTCTGCTTTATTAACTGAAAAGCATTTTCTTCCTTTTCACCCCAGTCAAACTTGATTCCTTTCTGAGTAAGCTTCGTCATTGATTTAGCAATCTTTGAAAATCCATTAATAAACCTTCAATAGTAACCAGCGAGACCTAAAAATTGGCGGATCTCCGTCTGTGTCTTAGAAGATGCCCAATATTTGATAGATTCTATCTTGGCTGGATCCACATGAATACCTCTGCTATCAATGACGTGTCCGAGAAATTGTACCTTCGGAATCCAAAATTCACACTTTGAAAACTTGCCATACAACTTCTTCTTCTTAAGCAATTCTAAAATTACCTTAAGATGTTCTTCGTGCTATTTCTTGTCCTTTGAATAAATAAGTGTATCATCAATGAAGACGATTACAAACTTATCCAAGTAGGGCTTGCACACTCGGTTCATGAGGTCCATGAATACCGCAGGTGTGTTTGTTAGTCCGAATGGCATAACCCGAAACTCGTAATGACCATACCGAGTTCTGAATGCCGTTTTTGGAATATCTTGCTCTCGTACTCTAAGTTGGTGATAACCCGATCTCAAATCTATCTTCGAATAAATGTTGGATCCTTGGAGTTGATCAAATAAATCGTCGATCCTCAGGAGTGGATAACGATTCTTCACTGTCAGCTTATTTAACTCGCGGTAGTTAATGCACATCCTGAATGACCTATCCTTCTTTTTGAAAAACAAGACCGAGGCTTCCTAAGGTGAGGAACTAGGTCTTATGAAGCCTTTGTCAGAAAGCTCTTGTAGTTGTTTTGACAATTCCTTCATTTCGGACGGTGCTAATCGATACGGTGCTCGGGCAACGGGCGCGGCTCCTGGAATTAAGTCGATTTGAAATTCCAATGGTCAAGCCGGAGGAAGACCCGGCAAGTCCTTGGGAAATACTTTAGGAAAATCTTGGACGATTGATACATCCTTAAGTTTCTTTCCTTCCGACTTGTCCTCCTCCTTTTTGGCGGATATCTGTGCCAAAAAGATCTGAAATCCTTTTGCCATGTACTCGTGAGCCTTTGAACATGAGATAATGGTTAATCGAGATTCTCTGCCGTTGTTACTTTCAACAGTATGAAAAATCAAGGTTTCATTCCCATAGGGAATTCAAACAAGTTTCTCATCACACACGATCACGACATGATACCTTCTTAACCAATCCATGCCGATAATAACGTCGAAACTACCAAGTTCCACTGGCATTAGATCTATGTTGAACGGATGGTTTAAGAAATTCAAAGTGCAACCCCGTATAATAGTGTCTACCCTGACTATTTTCCCATCAACTAATTCGACATCATAGCTATTTTCTAATAGAGTTGGGGCGATGTCAATCAGGGAACTAATTAGTATTATTGAATTGGTTTGTGCCTCTTCTGTATAAACCATTGTGTTGGTTCCTTGGCACCGATTCAATTGGTATAAATAGGTCAAGTTCTGTAATCAATCAATAATCCGATATATGATCAATCTATTAGATATATATTCGATTACTTGTATATCAGTTTCTGCAATCATTTGTTTACTTTTCTGTTACAAGTTTTTCTGTCCCAAACACTCTTGTTCCATTCATACCGAGATTCATGAAACCTTACCATCAGAAGAAAAGACTTTATCGAAGGCCACATGTTAACATCAAATTAGTTTTTAGATGTTCTTTAATGAACTTCCTCTCATATGTCTGAAAATCACATATTAACTACTTACATTACAAGAATAATAATTATATATAATCTTGCATAGATCTTTCTAATAAGAACTTTAAAGGTTAAAAAAGATAGCTTATTTTACTTGAAATAAGCAAATATCCTAAAACGTTAGCCTTATATCCCCAAAAGACTAAAAGTAGCAAAATTTTAATGCATTAGATAAGTAGAAAGGCAGTTATAAACAAGCAAGAATAATTACCTCTCCGGTGGAGTTGATCGCGACAGGATCTCTCATGATCTTCTTGGAAAGGATGCAGTAGAACTCCTCAGGGGGCATGGAGGATGTTTTGACATCTTCTTCGGCTCGATATTGCACTCAAACATGACCTTGGCTGTGTCGAGAATGCGATAGTAGTCACTATCATTTGCAGCTAGGTAAATTGCTTTCATAAGGCTCGTCCACTGCTTTTCCTCCTTTTCATCTCCTCCACGTCCTTTCTTCGATGTAACTTCCATTTTCTGTTGAGAAATTAATAATCATCATACATACATATTGCTGGAATATGTAAGTCGGATACCCATGTTATACGACCTGAAATACGTGAGCCTATTGGGGGCACACACGTAAGACACAAAGAGTACGTTTATTAAACATTTAATATATATTTATTTATTATTAAAGGTTTAATATGCTTCACGAAATAATTTAAATAACCGTTAGTTACCGCTATGATTTTATAACTAACTGAATGATTATTTAAATATGAAATGGAGGGACTAAAATTGACAAAACCCAAACCTTATGGGATCCTATTGTAGCCGGCCCATATAGCTTCTAGAAGGGGGGTTCTGGAATCAATTTAGGAGATAAAGGATGAGAGTTGTTATTTAATAAGGATTATGATAAGTATTAATTTATCTAGAACTAGGGTTTGGTGCTTATATAAACAGCCAAGCCTCATAATTTAACTCACACCTCAAAATACATGCGTCACATAATATATCTCTAATAGTCGATATATATATCTCACATCCCATGGAATCTGTTTCTATCTACATGAATGCTAATCATATGCATTTATTGAAAACAGTTTTATGCATGTTGTTTGATCCATATGTGATAGTAATAATATTAAGATTATATATCTAAATAAATATATATAATATAAATATATATCATATATATTAATTTTATTTATGATATATTATATATATATGTTGGAATATGTCCATATATGAATTAATATATGTCCGGGAATTATACGAGCCTAAGGGGACGCACACGTTAATACGTAAACAATGTTTGATTGGTGTATTTAGCAAACGATCGTTATATGATAACAAGTATTAAATATTAGTCGTTAAAGAGTTAAGGGACTAAATATACAAAACCGAAGATTAAAAGGGTGCGGTTTAACCTCCCTTTTTCCTAGTCGGCTAAGAAACATAATCCTAATGGGATTAGGAAAGTTTAGGGGACTATATATACATGTTTGGGGCTTCATTCATAATAACGACTTGAAAACCTAAAACAGATATATCGTCTTTGTTGTTTCTCTTGCTCGACTGGTTCTACAAACCCACATAGGGTTTCGTTCGGTTCTTGTCTTCTTTGTTCGATCGCTATAAATACCACAAAGGATGAAATGATTCGAACTCGGGAAGGGAAGTTGAATTATCATCTCCTTCCGAGTCGTAATCATCACTCTTAATACCCAGTGGTGTTTAGTCATCCGGACCGGGAAATATATCGATCTCTTCCCTAAGAGAGTCACTATCCTCAATGGGGATAGGAAATGTGGGAAGAGACTCGATGTTCGTATCAGAATTAGCTTGAAAAGCTTCCGGCGGATGGGGAGATGAATTATCGTATATCAATCTCTCAACAAAACGAATGTCTTCCTCAGGATCAAAGTCGGCTTCATTAATTCCCGGTGGAATTAAATCAATATGAGCGAGTTTACCGGAGAACTGCTTGAGAAGAGAATCAATCTTAGGAGAAGAAATGATCAAAGCATCAACCTTATCAGAAATGATTTCTTCATCAAAAAGAGGATTTGAATAAATTTCCTTTGGAACGTCCTCATCAGAAAATGACTCGTCGTCAGTGGAGGTAGAATCGTCAAAGAGAGGATTGGAAAACGCTGAAAAATTTGTCGTTTGAGAATCATCACAATCGGGCACATCACACTCACATTCATCCTTGGACTCACTTAGGTTTTGGACAAGGTTCTCAACACTAGACTTTCTGAATTTGTCTGATTTCGCTTCCAGAATTGTGTCAAGATGCTTATCCACCATGATGAGAGAGTCCGTTTTTGGTGAACCGGGTGTGATTGCGGTAGAACATGTCATGAGGTATTCTTGTTTTGGAAAAGAATACTCGTCATCGTCATCATCATAAGATGAGGTAGGCGAATTCCAACTTGGAGTATTGATATATTCAGCCAACTCCTCGTTTATACTTTACAAATCTTGAAGAAGTTTGCTAAACAATTATTGTACCTCCTCGGGTTGAGCATGCTTAGTTTCAAAAAAATTGTCCCAAGCTTGCGTTAAAACCTTTGGTGTTTTCCTAAAGGAAATACGATTAAACTTCTTTAAAAAGCTTTGTATCGAATCCATTAGGTCTTCTCGGGCGTGCAAAGCTTCCAAACTCGTTTCTTGAGGAGGTTGATGAATGGCGGGAAATTTCGGGGGTTGAAATTGGTCAAAACCGGAAGAATTGGAATTGTGAAAATTTTGATTTATCGGTTGACATTCAAAAGTCGCATGAGGACCCCCGCAATTTTCACAACAAAGAATTTGTTGTTGAAAACTTGATAAAGTTTATGGGAACTCATCATAGTTTTGATTGTAGCATGGTTCCGGATTATAGATAATCAAAACTTACGATGTACAATAGTGACCAGAACGAGCATTGTTCTCGCAAAATTCACACAAGATAGGTTGAGAGTGTGTGGGGTGGTAAGAGAAACTTAGAGATTCGTTAAAAGAGTACGGAGTTGAAAAATCGATTGGATTTCCATCTCCATAAGTACAATTTGGACATATTCCATCAATAAAATGACAACCGCACCGTTGGCACGTGCATGAATAACAATAAGGGTTATCCGTCGGTTGTCCACACCCCTCACACTCATATCGGAAATAAGACTCCATGAGAATTAAAATGGTTTAAGAGGGTTTGAAGAAAATGAGAATTAAATGATATAGAGGGCAACGAAGAATATTTTTGAAATTTTTATATACGAAAATTATATTTTTGGTTTTTTAAGTTTTTTAACAACATATTTTATTAAAGGACAAAATGAGACCGAATAACTTAAACCAATAATCAACTTGCTTCACGGTAGCTCTCTAAAATAAAAATGCACAAAGGAGCGGGAAAGCGCGAAGCTACTAAAAACATTCTCCTTGCGGGTCGTAGTTCCTCGGAACAACCCTCCTTATACCCCTCTTATAGTTTGTTAATCTCTTAAAGGTGAGCCGTACTTCACAAGTGACACAAAGGCAAGTTTTAATCTTTTGTTTGGGAACTTATTATGATAATGCTCAAGTTGAGAGCATTATATTGATGATGATTTTTATTCTTTATCAAAGACAATGTTTTTATATTTTTGATTTTTTCTTTATCTTATATATATACAATAAAAAGAAATGAAAATTATTTTTATATTTTTGTATTTTTAAAATAATAAGAAGAAAATATTCACAAACGAAAATGATAACATCACAAGGAAGGGTCTTCAAGGCACAACAAACTTCAACTCGATAATCGTCTCACGGCCTTCCCGGCAGCGGCGCCAAAATGATGATGATAAATTTAAACCCTTTGTATGTAATAAATATATAATAAATATATAAATATAATAAGAGTTAAAAATATCAATGATAATAATTCC
>BQNB010039357.1:0-48118 GCA_026074375.1 Tanacetum coccineum | reverse complement strand
GACCTGAATCTCAACAGAAAATGACCAAAATGTCCTTACGAGATTCTGCTGGACTTATTATATTTTTAATAAAGTGCAGAAATTTGACTATCATTTTTGACCCGTTATCATGCGATTTTAAAACTAACAAACCTTGCGCCAAAGTAAAACGACATTCCGAACAACTTTCGTGTTTCGCCGGAAGGCTGAAATGGGCTCGAAAGTGCTCAAATTGTCCATTTTCGAATCTGCCAGCTTTTAATATTTATCAAAATGCTGAATTTTTGGACTATATCTCATTTTCGCTCTCGATTCTTCGTTATTAGGAGTTAGAAGCTCCATTTTATATCAAAACGATCGTAAAAATAAACTCTATAGTATATATTAAACAAAAACCAGATTTTAAAAAATCTCGTGCCTCGTTTTCCGTGTCCAGTTTTTCTGCTCAACTTCACGAGCGACAAAACACGCCAAAATCCATTTTTGACCCAAAAATCCATTCACGACACATCTAAAATAGTTTATAAACAATATTCAACTCGCTCAATCAACCAACAACAAAATCTAAACTAGACAACGCAAGATCCCTCGGATTTCATCACATGCAATTACCAAGAATTAATCAAATCGCAAAAATAAAAATAGCACTAGTATTAGATATACTTACAAAGCGTAAATAAGCAAGATCAGACAAAACCACGGACTCGTCTTGTTCCTCCTTGTCTTAGCCGTGACTCGAACCAACCAAAACACCAAGACCTTAACTTTTTGTTATTCAAATCTTCCTCTAATCCTTTTATTATCACTTTCCCACTATCTTCTAATGCCCAATTAAATCAAAACCTCTTTCACTAGCACAAATCTTTTTATTTTACTCAAAACTTAAACATGCATAAACCTTGTTGCATGTATCCTTTTTCACTTTAGATGATCATTTTAACATCATCTAAACAATATTTGTTAGTTGGAAAAATCAAATGGCACGGGTGTTTGCATTGGTGGGGTTCGACGAGCACAAAGGAGAAAAAGGGAGACCAAAAACAACTAAGGCTTGGTTCTTATCTTGATTTAAATCATATTTAGGTAGTGATTAAATAGATTTGATGATTAAAATTTTGGTATCTCTTGTGTTTGTGGGTGTGTGTGTCCGGCCGAAATAGGGAGAGCAAGAGGAGGAGAGAACAAAAATTTTGAACTAGGTGTTTTACTTGTGTTAATATGTATAGGAATTTAACCCAACCTTGGAAGTAACTCATGTAATGATTGTGCCTTGGAAATCAAATGGCTTGAGTGTGTTTGTTACCCTAGGCGTCGGCCACAAGGGCTGGGGGGGAGGGAAATCATTTTTTTGAATTTATTTACTTGTAAACCCTTTTTGTCTAATTTAAATAAAAGTGATACTTGACATTTTTAAATGTATGTGTGTAATTACTTTTTTTTAAACGCGAGTTTTGGCCACGGTCGAGGAACAAAGATCGGAGTCCGCGAAAAATTTAATTTACGAAGATAAAACATTAACGGGGCGCGTCATAATTTATTATGATGCTAAAAATGTTTAACGGTCGCGCGGTCAAACGGTGACTCGCGAAACGACAAAAATAAAAATTTCTCAAATTCTTCGGTAATAAAATACGAAAATATTTATTTTCGACAATTAAAATTTTACATGTCGACGTTCGATCATACGAATTTATAAAATTATAACTATGACGTCGAATCCGCGATCGTCATACGCATCGTAAAACTCGGGTTGTTACATTCCACCCACCTTAAAGGGAGCGTCGTCCCGGTGCTCGTCCTTTCTTACTCATCTTAACTTCGTTCGCGGTGAAATGAGATTCTCTTCACCACACGGCTCACACGTTAGCACGCATCGATTACAGGACACTTATCTCGCTTTGACTATTTTAAAGGAAAGTCACCAAAACAAAAGGTAAGTTATACTAACGAAATCAAAAATATAACTACAGTCGCTCTCATCATAAGAGGCAAAACACGCCACGGAATTATCCGATAAAATTTATCACGTCGTTCCTAAGAGGAAGGCTTTTAAGACGAAAAATCAACCCAACTTAATCTGGTGATCTTACCAATAAAACCAAGCGCACACCGCCTACGCCAAACCAAAACATACGTCGATAATTAAAACCCAAATATACGTCGCCCTCCCAGTCTCATTAAATAATGCACCACCGGTTACGAAAATATTCCACAGTACATATGACCCCATCAAACGTATTTTAGCACATAACCACATAATCATATAAGCACATGTTCGCCTATTCGTCATTTTATAATGACTTTATATTCCGGCCTAGCTTTACTTAAACCAATCATGCTCGCTTATTATAAAGCCTTAGCAAAATAATTAGGCTTGCTTATAATGAAACCTCAATAGTACCACAATGCTTGCTTACGACGAAGCCTCAGCAATATAGCTATTTTCGCTCACATGGGTACATACCCATCCAATTTAAGTTTCCCTATTATACCGAGCTTGCTTGATAGCCTAGCTCTTTGACAATGACCACAACTTAACAATGGTTAACTCCTAACCAATCACAGTCATGCTTGTGGTTTATCTCGCCACAAATGACTATAGACTTTCGGGATACCAATCCATGTTCGCAAAAGACCTTTTTGGGTGTGCGTACCCGTCTAATTGAACTTTCATTTATTTCTGGGAAAATATACCCGTTCACTCACATCCTAAGCCACATCATGGGATACATAAAAGCGACATAAGCGCTTATTAACATTCAAAGCACATAGCACGTAAAGCACATTTTTCACATAATTTAGTGGCGATAATCCTGCTAGAAAACATATATTGTCAAAAGACAATTTGAAAACAATCAAGAAAACAATTAAACATCATGGACTCATTGCTTGTTCGACGAAAATCAAAACTCTAACGTTTCCACATGGCGACTAGCACAATCGGCTCGGTCCTAACACACCGCATAAAATCTTAGATGACCCAACTAATCAAGTCGAGATAATCACACACATTCCTAATTCAATGTCGTTTGACTTAAGGCGTTGGCTACTTTGATTGTTCCTCTAGGATGGGAACGGATGTCGCCATTCGGATAGAGTCTCTAATCTTTTCGCTCTTATATACGCATACTAAGTCATTACGTCAAGTGGTAAGGACCACTACACCTAACCTTAAGTCAGGGGTCGCTTAGTGTCTTATTCTAATCCTCGACCATCCAGATATGTTTACAACTATACTACCACTACTTTCCATTTCGAAGAAAGAAGTCTTCTTTACGGCCATCGGTTGCTACGTCAATAGCAACACACATTTGGTGTAGGAGAACTCTTCTCCATTCCTCACTTTCAACCTTGGAACTAACCACCTTGGCTTCCACCCACCTTGGAAACCTTGCGACTCCAAGAAGATCTTTTTTCAGTGTCGGTATCCGGTTTCTTGGTATCTCATCATCTAACCACCTTACCACTTTTCCTACGACTTTCGGGTATGTCTATGTATCCATGCATGATGGCACTCTATACCGTTACTAGTCCTTGGAAACTTTGCCGTTACGCGGCTTACGGATGTTCAGTCCGACCTCACACCAAATCTTGCTACAATCATCATCTGGTTCACGCCCTTGATGACTCAATTCTACAAGTGCTCACAACTATACCGACCTCACTTGGTCTTGACACATGTCTCCATAACAACCGCCAATCTATACTACCACGAACCAGACTTCACTCCTTTCTAGATACACTTGTTCCGAACAAAATCGTTGGTATTTTCCTTTCGGGGCGACTCGGTCACAACGACTCACATGAGACTCCCTCCATGCAGTCAATAAGAGTAAGGCTACTTGCACATGAATCCGTAATAGGGGTAAAAACATTTTTCTCCTTCTGAAAGCTTGACCTAAACATTTATCCTAATTATCTAGCATTTTAAGGGTGACGATTTATCCGACATAGCGTGGTTCTTCCTAAATTACGCATAGTTGATCAAGTTATGCATAATTGAGGACCAAACGACGTCATATCCGTCCTCGTCGAAACGTTCCTTTTTCATACGCTACACGCGTAAGTCATTTTCTTGGTATATAAAAAAATTAAATAAAAATAAAAATATGATTGTTTCAAAAGAAAGAAAAGAAGATAGCATCATTCCATCCTCCATTCCTATTATTTATTTATTTATATGTGTTTTTTTAGAAAATTTATTTGACCCCACAGAGTCAGTTTATGAGATTTGAAAACACATTTGCTATTGTTTACACGAAGAGGTTGCACAAAAATTTACAATATACTTGTTACGTCATGACATTCGTTAACCACATGCACGAATTTGTTATATCTGTCCATAGTTTTAAAATCATCAATCTACAAAACATCATTTAATATAGTTTGGTCAACGGGTCTCGGCAAGTATAAAAAACAATACCCACTCATGGATTATGCAAACAAGTAACATACAGGCGCGAAGGATCCACCAACCGAAATCATTCAACACTCGAGGTTAAGTCAATCTAGTAACAAGATCACTCATGGCAACAACATCTATAATTACACAAAACTCATAATCACGAATAACCATAATCTTTCATAACCATAATAATAACGATGGGGATGATACACATACAACCAAAATTCCCCCAAGAATTACAATCTTTGGTTCTAAGACCGGTACATCCAATCATAACAATTTCTAAGCTTCTAATACAAGAATCCTAACATATCCGAATGGCTGCGGTGTTTACAAAAACAAAATACACCCGGTAGCATGTCCTCACTAACTGGCACTAGCAGTTTAGTGACTATACAAAATGGTCATAGTCTAACCAAAAATCTAAACAATGAGCAACAAGACTACTGAGGCCCCAGAGGTCTCCTCTCTAAATCAGCAAAGCGTCTATCCATCCCCAGTAGGCACTGCATCAAGATACTCTCGCGGCTACTCATCTCAGCAACCATAGTCTGTAGCTGCTGAATCTGCACATCTCGATGTTGTATGGCGGCCTGAAGAGTCTGCACCTGTTGGCTAAGTCCAAAAATCACCTCATCCCTTTTGGTCGCAGCCTGCTGACCCTGCTCTATATGAGTTTCAATTTGCTCCAGTCCGCTCACCATCTGAGCCATCTAGGACGCCATAACCTGTACCTGTCCCTCCATAGTAGAAACTCTAGGACCAATCTCCCTAATAATAATGCTATCAGCCGCCTCCGCATCACTCACCTTGATCACCTTCTTCACCAGCAGCCCATGACCATGCTCCAGATAACCCATGCGGGTACATAAATCCTCAATTACCGACGGAGACACAGGAACTCCAGGTGTTGAGAGGGTAAGGGAATGTCCCTCAGCAGCAACGATAGATGGACCTCCTACCTCGTAAGTGCTTGGTAGGGGCATAACTGGCATCGAAGGTGGTGTGACGGGTGTCATCAACCACTCCTCATTCACCTCCTAAACCTCCTCATCATCCTCGAGTCCCTTAGAGTCATTGTCGCTAAAATCGTCGTCATCACCGAATAGAATGGCTAAGTCCTCCTTCGCATCAATCACCGGTGCGATCATCTACTCCTCTACCTCGATAACCACTGGGGCGGCTACCGGCTCTGCAATCTTATCGATCATCGGGTTAACCATCGGCTTGTTTACCTCAGCTCCTAGAGGCTCGCCCAACTCTTCTAGTAATGGCACATCTGCCTCAATGTACCCATTGGTGTTGTTTGGGTTACAAGCATAACCTGGCTGCAGTCCAGGCGCAAAGAATTCATACGCGGGATGCGGCTCTAGCTCATCCATCGAGAGTCGAACACACGGTCAAGTGACAAGGTTTCGCCCATGACACTACAAAGAGAAGAAATACTTATATTAGTAATCATCATAAACCTATTTTTGATCATATGTGAAATTATACTCATCATATACCAGGATGATTTCATTATATCGCATTTAATGCTTAAAGAAATTAAACTCTTCGCGAGAAGCGAATGATGTCGTATATATATACTTATTTAATTATTACTTATACCAAGTGTATTCACTTGTCGCGCACATAGATTGCAATTAAAGGCATCACACAAGGCATCTAAGGATCAGGAACGACACACGTGCGGATATCGGACAACGGTGAAAGACTCATGAAATTTTTCCAAAAACAATTGTAGTCCAAGTTTTGTAAAATGACTTAGTTCGCTACAACTCGTGCTCTGGTACCACTCTGTAACACCCCTAAAATACGATACGCAGCGGATATAACATTTGGGGTGCTACTTCATAATATAAGCTCACGAGTCACAGTAAACGATCAAATGATACGTTATAAAACAAATTTTTCCTTTTTATTTATTTTAAGAGAATCAGAGTTACAAGTCCCAAACTAACTTAAACTCTTATTTCTAAAAGTCATGACATCACTTCTTTTCTAAAACCTCCTTTTGTTTTAATATACAAAACATTTCACCGAGACACAGTCCTTGATATCCGCGTTCCGTCCCATCCAAGCCAGCAACAGCTCCTAAACCTGAGATACATGCTTAAAAACGTCAACAAAACGTTGATTGAATTCATAGAGTTTACAAATAACAGTCAGAACGCATATTTAGTTCCACAAAACAATTATAACAATGCTTGCAAGGAAAGTTATATCATGATTTCCACTACATGATCCCGTGTACCAAACCTTAACACATTTATCATTTAGGATAAACTACTGACCGGGAAGTATGGTACCACCCCTAGTCTCAATACAAAATGTCCGTTACAGGGTGCTCACCTTCGGATTCAGACCCCGGACAGAGTTGTCAAACCCAATAGATCTATTTAATGCATTCAGCATTTACCTCCTCGGTAATTAACGAGTACACAGTAAAAGGCATATACTCATAGTATGAAATCATATCACGTATCAAAACACATTGCGTTCAATTTTTCAAAACAAGCATGTATCCCCCTCGTGGGTTTTAAAACATTTAAAACAGTTCAAAAGCGAGGCTATGAAGTCACATTGATGGAAGCCGAAGATCAAATAACCAAGACAATCTCAAGACATCTTAACCACGAACTCAACTGTGACATATAATTTACGTCGCTCGATTACTGTACAATAAGATACGATCGAATAACGCGTACACCGCAACTATTGAAATAATATAGATATACATACACACGTGATGAGAAATCCACTTGCGCGTCCTAGATCCCAATACCCCATATTATTGAGTTACGATCATTCTTTCACTTACACGTTACGATACTTTATTAAAAACTTTCTATTTTTAGAAAGTTGCTATTTTTGAAAAGTTACTATTTTTAGTAAGTCCCGTCAACTACTTATTTTTATAATAATATTTATTTATCTCGTTGAACTTTCGACGCCCAAATTTGATTATTAATTACTCATATCGGGGTTACATTCCGCATACCACAAAAGCTACTATTTAAGACTTTCCATTTTTAGACTCGACTAATGGTCGTAAAATACTTCTCGTTCTTGAAACATCCGTCAATATTATTTTCTTAACCGGATTAACCTTTGTAGGATCGTTATTCCTTTAGTATACTAACCCTTTAACCTGTAAAGGATGTTACCTCCTTGAATAAATCCAAGTTAGTAGCAATGAAACACTGATATAATATTGTTAACTATGCGGAAACTAGTTAACAATATCAAGAAGAACACTCAATAGTTTCTCAAACGATTTCTATTATAAACCTTTGAATCTGCCTAAGTTGCAGATCCCTAAATACAATACTAATGACTTGTGTGTTTTTGTTATCTGTTCTATATCTTCTAATATCTTCCTAGAGATCCTTTTATAAACATAAGGATAACCTCTAGTAGATGTACAGTCCTTGTATATCATAAACACTAATTGATACTTATCACTAATAACTGTTACAAGATAAATGCTAAAACAACCGTTTAAACTTTATAGTTCCTATATCCACGGCAGTACTTCGATCTTTGACTGGCAGTACTTTGACTTTCTACTTAGCAGTACTTTGATCTTTTGCTTAGCAGTACGTTGACCTTTTGCTTACCAGTACGTTGACCTTTTGCTTAGCAGTACGTTGACCGATTGACTTGTTTTTTTTCCCAACAATCCTCCCTAACTTAATTCTACTTGCTTGACTTCAGTTGTCTTGATAGTTGGTCTTCTTTTGTTCAGCATCAGTCTGTCTTTGTCATTAAAGCCAGTACTTGCCTTCAATCTTTTAAGCTCATCCTTTGAGCAAGTATCTTGTACACAATCTGTTTGAGTATCTGAAATGAAAACTCTTATACTTGACATAAACTATCTTCAAAAATCTATGTCTTTGCATCAACATATTGTTCTTCTCAGCAACATTTCTTCGCAGGCAAGCGCAAATGGTTTTTTATGAGCCCTTTACCAATCAGACCATTTACCTCTTGGGCTAGTCAGTTCTTTTTTGGTAACCCTATAAGAAAAGGTAATAAACCATGTGAAACTGAAACCACTTTCAACACTCAGAACAGAATCCATAGTGTGTTAAAATACAAAATACTTTTGGTAAACATTATAACCATAAACGGATTTGATTAGTCCTTTACCTGAACCTTTTTGCTCAGGACTAGCCAACTCTCAGTAATAAAAACATTGGTGAGTTTGAGGACCATATAGTATTTGGCAAACTAAAAAAGCTATCAACGGATTAGATTCTCTTTACTAAAAAAGCCGTTTGCATTGGAGTAGCCAATAATTACAAGTGTAATACCATGGTGTTAGATCACCATACAATTTTGGTAAGTTTCAACCATCAACAATATGAGATGTTCTTTACCAAAACTGTTTGATTTGACTAGTCAATTCTTACGTTTGTAAAGACATGGAGAATTGATTACCATTTGCTGTGTGGTGGTTAACCAAACACACAATCCCTTAAACAATTTTTGGATGTACAAAATATTTGTGCCTTAAACCTTTTGCACACTCAAATCTACACAATATTCAAAAACAAACCTTTTTAACTAAACAGTACTTTTCAACAAGTACTGTTGTTTTTTAAACTAGCATTACTTTAAACAAAGTACTGAGCATTGTTATCATAATACAGTCTGTTTTATCAAAGTAAAGATATATATAAAAAAAAATTTTGATAAATCATACCATTTTTGAAGAATCGTCACCCATCTTTGGTTGTCACAAGATGAACAATGTATCAAAGTAAAGGCTGTCTCAGTCCTCATCTTCCAACTTCCATCATTGATCAAGCATCCTTATCATCAACTCTCTTGATAGAGGATATCTTCTTTCAGCCATCATGGTGAATCATAGTGCCCATCTTCTAATCTCCTAGTGAATGCACTCCTGAAGATTCATGAAAACCTCCATCTTTATTTCCCATTCTTCTTGATCCTTTCCGAAGTATCATCACTTGATCACCGTCTCCCAAATAAAGGTTAAGAAACACCTAGAAGCATCAAACTAAGCCGGTTGGAGGAATGTCCTCATAGTAGTTGTCAACAACACGATAAAGGTGATATAAATCCTGTCTATCTATAGACATGCAGTACTCCCATAAATGTTATCAAAATCCCTGAAGTGATTAATTTGCTCTGTGAATGACAATACTCCCCATCAGCGAATCAATAACTTGAGAGCTCTGTAATCCATGGATATTTCCATCAAATGACTCTTCAAACTTGTGCAATTCTTTTCAAAGTCTACAACCCAAGATAGTTTCTAAGCGCATCATTAGTATCTTTCTCAACTTAGTCTTTTTTGAGGATGTTCTTCAGCAATTGTAGCTTTCCTTTTCCTTAAGAGTCCTTTTGCTTCTCTATCCTTCAACCATCTCCCTTTCTTCTCTGAATCCAATGGAAAAAAGCTTTGGAAAGAAAGTCTTTATTAGATGCCATTCACTTTGGTCATAAACAATTCCACATCAGTAGGATTACTTAAGTTTTTGCAAATTTTTTGTATCCTTGACCTTTTAAGAAACTCAACATTTGATGTTCTTTCTGGCAAGAGAAGGTAGTTTCCACAAAATATCTTTGGCTTTTTTTTGTTTTTTTTTCTTCAATTCTTCAACCTCAATCTTTCTTCTTCCTGCATCTCATTCAAGCTTGAATTTTTCTAGCAACCTCACACTCATCAATTGTAGTTTCCAAGCACGATTTTTTGCAAGTTTAATTTCTCTTTTTAGGATCTTCAACCATATCCCTTTGCCTTATCTTTAGGATTAAGTACCTTGATTATGCCGTTGTAGGTGCGTAAAAGACTGTGCCCAGTAATGCTCAACCCACTACTTACACTAGAAAGTCAACCCGACCATCCAGCCGCTAGAACAGTAGATCTTCGATTCCATAACCTTGAATTGGTACGATGGGCTGAAGGACCTGCTCATCTTTAAAATTTTAGGATACCTTGGAGTATATAGTACACTGTCTAGTATACTTGAGTTTTGTCTTCCCCACAAATCCAGTTCTTCTGTTTCTCCACTCCCATTACATTAGAACTTCTTTCTCCTCAATATTAACTCTTCAGTCTCATCACTTTTTCTTTCCAAAATCAGGATAACAGCTCATCTTTAATCAACAATAGCATCAAAGAAAGGATGTGCTGTATTGCTTCCTTCTGAACTTTGTGCTCTTCAACAAAATTCCTTCATCCTAATTCCTCCCCCAATTGACTGAAAGACACTTTCTTCTTATGCTCTTTCTCGTCCTCCTTTGCTTCTTAAGTTTTTGAATTCTCTACCCAAAAAGCATTGAATGCTTTACCACTGTCTGGACGAATTTGGACATTCTTGAGCTTGATTAGAGCTGATATTTGCTTAGCTTGAGAAAGGGTTTGCGCCTCTTGAGTCCTCTTAACTTCCCTGTATTAAAGCATAATATATCTAGAAATACCCTCATCTCCTCCAGATGTTTGAGACGCAACTGTGGGAGTATAACACAGTTGAGATTAGGAATAGAAGCGGTTATCATGTACTGAAGCAGTACCTTGTAAGGTATCAGTACCTTGAACCTTCATCAGAATCATGTGGTGTAGCAGTACCGATTGAAAGAAGCAGTACCTTGTACTGAAGCAGTACATTGAGAATGAGCAGCACTTTGAGTTGGAGTGCCTTGAGAAACCCTTGCAAACTTGCATCCTAGAATGAGGACTAGTACAATGTTACTTCTCTGCTGCCAATGTTTGTTACTAACCTCTAACAATAGTGGAGTCAAAGGTTACACCTACACTAGAACTTATACAATGCTTCCTCATGAATGTAAAAACCTTAGAAGAAGTGAAACGTGATTGTATAAAGTCCTGAGGTCGTCTACTCCCTCTAACTGCTTTGTTCAAAAATCAATTGAACGAACTAGGATACATAAGAAAAGGTAGTACGCATTTGAATAATGTCCTACATTCCATTTAGAATCATCAAGGAGAAATTAAACTTGTTTTGTGGCTAGACCTACAAGAGCAGATGCAAATGTTTGTCCCAAATTGTTCCCACTGAATGCTCTTATGACTTAAATAGAGGAGTAAACATGAACTAATACTTCCACTGTGGGCTATAATAGAGGTTTAGAGAATAGCGATGAGCAAAGAAAACCCACGTCGCCAATATCTCTGGGCACATAAACCCAAAAACATTCAAATGCAATCAAACCACACCATAATACATCATACAACGCTATAGATCCGCACGAAAGTGTTTATGTCTTCATAAAACAAAAACATCTTGCCATCAACCCATGGTCCCGTATGAGAGGTACGGACATAGAACACTAAGAGATAAGCTGTAGCCCAAATATTAATTGATGAAGCCTGACCAAACAATCAGGATCAACCAACAAAGATTACTAAAAGGATGCGCCAAAGAAAGACGAAGATATGAATCAAAATCAGCATAATCTCCGTCTTTATCCACACACGCAAACAGTTGCGTTTGTTACAAGTGTGAAAGTAAGCCATTTGAAGGAAATTAATGTGCGTCGGGAGTTGTATTTGAAAAAGTTTATGAAAGAAAAAGAGTATAAGAGAGAGACAAATGCAATTTCCTGTTGAGTATATTATAGGTTGTGTTGGAATAACTAAGAAGTTACTCGTTGTAAATACGTTTTAGCGCAAAAACGTACAGTTGTGACCGTTGACCGAACTTAGAACAGTACTTTGTAGTCTAATGCGATACATTCTAAGACAAGCAGTACTTTGAGTTGGCTAAGCAGTACTTTCAACTTAAAAAATTTCACAATCTCAAATTTTTGCAACGACCAACCTCAAGCCCATGCAAACTATCCTCTTCAATCATCAAACCTCTAAGAAATCATTCATATTCTTCCCCTCTAATGTATCTAGATGCATCCAAAAATCCAATCTAACCAAAACAGTACTTTACTTGATCACCAGTACTTTATATGTGATCCTCCCCTCAAAGATAGCTATGGGGTTCATCATCCCAATTTTTACCACCAAAAAGTTAAATCTTGCAAGTTAAAGCCTTTGTGAGTATATCTGCGTACATTGTCATCAGTATGAACCTTGACCACATTAATGAGCCTTTGTTCATAACAATCTCGAATGAAGTGATGTCGAATCTGAATATGTTTGGTTTTTGAGTGAAAAACAGGATTCTTCACAATGCAAATGGTGCTCTCATTGTCTATAATGGATTTCATTGGTTCATGAAGTTAAATCCATAATCAAGTAGAGATTTTGCATCCAAAGTACCAGAGCACAACAACCAGCAGCAGATACATATTCCTGCTTCATAGAGGAGAAAAGCCACAATTGTTTGTTATCTGCATTGCCAAGAGACCAGATCTTCTTTCAAGATATTGAACATCCTCCTGAGTTGATCTTGTCCGATCATGTTGTTCCGCAGCATAGCCTATCGGAAAAAGCTTCTAATGAAAAGGAGAGTCCTTAGGATACCATAAACCCATTTAGTGATGTATGAGGTACCTAAGATCTTTTGACAGCATGTAGATAAAAAACCTTGGGGAGTGACTAAAAACTTGCACACAACAACAGCAAACATTATTCTGGTCTTGAAGCCAGTTTAATACATGATACACCCAATCATAGACTGTAAGATGGTACAACAACATCTTCACCTTCTACATCTTATCCTAGCTATTTATGACTTCAAATGGGGTGGATTTGCCCCCCCCCACCCCATGGCTTAATGGGTTCTAAAGTCAAACTTGTTGAGAAATCCTTCATCATATATTGTCTTGACTTAGAAAAATACCACCATTAGATTGCTTGACTTGAAGCCCCAAAAATAAGGTGAGTTTCACCATGGAACTCATCTTCGAACTCTTTTTGCATAAGTTCTTCATAATCCTTCACCCTAGAAACTTGGATATCAAGATGAAATCATCCAACATATACATGAACCAACCTGATATCACTCTATCTTCTTAATAAACAGAGTTTTATCAATACCCCTCTCCTATAACCATGTTTCAAAAGAAAAGTGGAAAGTCTTTCATACCATGCTCTTGGGGCTTGATGCAGGCCATAAAGTATTTTGGGGGTGTTGGGGGGGGGGGGCCCTTGACAACTCTGTAGACCTTGTTTGTGATGACAGGAACATCAAAACCTGGAGGCTGTTGACATACACTTCTTGTGTTGCTCCATATAAAATGCACTCTTGACATCCATCTGATAACAAGAATCCTCATGAAAGATGCAAATGCCCAAAAAGAGTTGATTGCTCAATTCAGGCAACTGGTGCAAACACTTCATCATAATCCACACCTTCTTCTGTATGTACCCATGTCGCAACTAGCGTGCTTTAGTCTTTGATAATAGTACCTGTTCATCTCTCTTGTATCTGAAAACCCATTATAGTGACCAATCACCCTCTTGTCCTTCTTGTAGGTCCACATAACACTCCCATACCCTTGCAGCTTGAATAGAAGCAGTTCTTCTTGCATCGCTTCAACCCAACTTTCATCTGCTAAGGCTTTGAGACTTTCATGGTTCCTTTATAGATCAGAATCACGAACTGGGCAGGTTAGCTGATCATTGTGGGTTAGTATCTGTTTTTGTTTGTATATAAAAGACATCATGCTTTATTTGGTTTGAAGTACTTCTTGAATCTTTCTTCTTGTTTGAACCCGCAGTACTTTGCCAATAATTTGACTTAGTGGATAATCTTATGAATTCTAAGTGTGGTGAGAAGAGGGAACATCAGATGGTAGGATCCATGATGATTGTAGTCATCTACTCCGCCTCCTCAGCACAAAGAGTTGGTAGAGAAAATACCATCTTTTTTGAATATCAACATCAGAATCTGTAGGAGTAAAAAAATATTGCCAGTACTTTGAAGGAGGTTGTTTAGCAGTACTTAGAATGAAACTACTTGACAACATGTTCTTTTCCCTTTGCAATAGATAATCTCCACTTTCCTCTTCAAAAGCAATCCTTTGAAAAGAGAGATCATCATTATGAGCTTTGGCAAGAGATACTTTGATGCATCAGACGTACAAGCTCATCATGTAAAGCATGTTTCTTCAGAGGACAATGGATCCTCTTTTGCAGCAGTACTTCCTCAGGATGGCATAGGCTTAGCTGTAAGTAACAATGAAATTGGCTGGTCATGTAAATCTTCCAACATCATCACAAGATATTCCCTTGTTCTTTTAGAATCAGCAGAAGTTTTCTGTTCCTTACAGGAATGTAATTCATGGATGGAGTTAGAAGTCAAGTAACAAACATCCAATCAGGACCTTTTCCCTTTTGATTCTCCTGATCTACAAGAAAGTTAACATGAAGACAGTCTTGACCTCATGTGACCCTGTTATAGACTTCTAAAACCTTTGCTGTTTGTAGAGTATCCAACAGATAGCCTCCTCTGACTTTGCCATCAAACTTACACCAAATGATCTAGAGTAATTAATTATAGGTCAGAGGACATCCAAAAGTCTCATGAAACTGATGTTTAGAGATCTACCCATCAAAATTGTCATAAGGAGTCTTCATTTGAGGTTTAGTCACAAACTGTATAAAGCCCATAGCAAGCTGTATTGACTGCTCAGCCCAAACGTGAATAGGTAAGAAGGGAGTCTGCTAACATATGTTCTATGGTCAGCTACAATAAGAGTCCTATTCTTTCCTTTTTGCAACACCATTTTGCCTGAGGATCCTTGCATGCTATATTCTCTCTTGATTCCTTTCTTGGCACAAAACTCATTCATAAGTTGATTCTTGAACTCTGTTACATGGTCACACCTGATGGTCTTTACTTTATGTCTTAGCCTGTTTTCCAAACCCACAATCAGATCATGAAGCATATCATATAACGTTTTACGTAACCGATAAAAATAAAACATACTAAGTTGATTATTACTTTTCTAATAATAATATAATGATGTCTTGATGTAAACTTTAATTCGTTTGGTGTCCGTTTACGTTAATTGTTGATGTTTAGTTTACGCGATTTTACTATAAAATGAGAATTAAAAGTAAACGCGTGCGAAAAAGAAAGAAAAAAAAATAATTATTAAAATAGATGACCTAGTAAATGACCTGAACATACGGAATGTTACAAACAAGCTTCAAGGTTGTAAACCCTATCACTAAGTCAGAGTGATCGTATTAATATATATTAAAGCTTGTTGTTTTGATTATATCTTTGTGTCAAAACATATTTTACTGTTTCATTGAGAATACTTCTTAGTGATATATACTAGTTTCCGCATAGTTTATATCATTCAAATCAAAGTTTCATTCTTAGTATTTTTGGATTTATCCAAGGGTACTAAACCTTACAAGCTAAGGAGTTAAAGATCTATTCATCGGGATCAACAAGTGGTATCAGAGCTTGTTGTGAAGCTTTGAATAAGAAGAATAAACCAATTCATCCTAGATCTATTTCACAAGTAACAAGATGGAGGTAGGAACTACCACTACCAATCTGACTGCAAGACTACCTATTCTCAACCCAGGAGAGTATGATCTTTGGCTAATGAGGATAGAACAATACTTCCTAATGACTGATTACTCACTATGGGAAGTAATCAAGAATGGGAACAAGGTGCTGAAGAGACTGTTGGAACAGTTGAACAGGCATATGAACCAACCACTGCTGAAGAAAAACAGGATAGAAGAAATGAGATGAAGGCAAGAGAAACCCTGTTGATGGCACTTCCAAACAAAGACCAATTGAAGTTCCACTCATATCAAGATGCAAAGCTGCTTATGGAGGCTATAGAGAAAAGGTATGGAGGGAACAAAGAGTCTAAGAAGGTTCAGAAGACACTTCTCAAACAACAATATGAGAATTTTGCTGCATTAAGTTTAGAATCAATAGATCAAACCTTTAATAGGTTACAAAAACTCATTGGTCAGTTCCAGATCCAAGGAGAAGTGATTAATCAAGAAGATATGAACTTAAAGTTGATGAGAAACAAGGTGGAGATTGAAACAATCAGCTTGGATGACTTGTATAATAATCTGAAGATATATGAACCTGAAATTATAGGTTCATCAAACACAAGTCAAAATTCATAGAATGTGGCTTTTGTCTCTAACAGCATAAATAACACCAACAACACTAACAAAGCAGATGATACTGCTCATGAAGTTAGTGCTACTTATAGTACTACTCATACTCAAGGTAATGGTGTTAAATCTGTATGTCTAGATAATCTTTGTGATGATGTGATATGTGCCTTTCTTGTAAGTCAACCAAACTCTCCTCAGCTTTCTCAAGAAGATCTGGAACAACTTCATCCTGATGATCTGGAAGAAATAGATCTTCAATGGGAAATGGCCATGTTAACAATAAGAGCAAGAAGGTTCATCAAGAGAACAGGGAAGAAGCTGGACATAAATGGTCAAAGAGTTGGTTTTGACAAGTCAAAAGTGGAATGCTTCAACTATCATTGTGATGGACACTTTGCAAGAGAATGTAGGTTTCTAAGAAATCAGGAGTACAAAGTAAGAGAGAAATCAATGTTCAAAAATATCGAGTGCCGCCCCCACACTTATGGACGGAAAAAAAGGCAAATGTTGAAATTTCAAGTGTGAAAGGGGAACAAAATCATATTTTATACACATCACACACACACACACAACACACACACACAACATTTTTATATATATATTATATATATATATATATAATATATATATATTTTATATATATATTTCTATATATTATTAGGATTGAAGAATTCCTTAGATATATACATGAAGATGATCGGGAGACCGAGTGATTGGAGGGATTGAAAACAAGGCACGGTGGTCTTCTGATCATAGCGAAATAAATCTGCAAGCAAAAAAGGAACCATAAAACACAATTTGGAGAGAAGCATCCCCCTTCTTTATTCATTATTGCTACTTAAAACTAATATATTATTACTATAATAGATAGATAACATGGGTTGCCTCCCGAGAAGCGCTTATTTTTATGCGAGTCTCTAGCTTGACTCACCCCATATCATAGTAATATTAGGGCTGAAATAGGTGGAGAGAAAAATCTCCACCGGACTTTCATTTAGAATGTTAAGATAAACATTAATACATATGAAAGTTCCACTCAGATGAGATAAATCTAGAGTAATAGAATAAACTCTATTAGAGATGAGTATACCAGGATTAAAAACTTTGTCTTCATTTTCGGATGAAAATGATAATAAAGTCTCAATCACAGTTGACTCCAAGAAGAACAGGAGTTCACGATTAGAAGAGTGAGATAGAAAGTCGTTTTCCACAAGAGTTAGAAGTGCTTTAGTTGAGGAATTCACTTTTAAATCCTTATTTTTTGATTTATCATGGAAAATCTGAGTTCTACTCAAAATGAGTATGCCTGGGTTGAACACCTTGTCCTTATTTCCGAAGAGAGATGATAGCAAAGTAGCAATCACAGATTACTCCTTAGGAAGAGTCGAGTCACTTGTGGGTAAAAGAGGGAAAAATCATCATCCATAACATCAATTAAGCACTTCATTTTTAAATCTTTGTCTTTTTCATCTTCTGAGTGAGTGTTATCAAAAAGGTCACCATACAAAAGCTTTTTCCATTCTTCATTATCGGACTTAAATTAAAAAAGATCGTCATCGTCATCTCCCGGTGGAAATGAGTAAACGAGAGCAGGTTCATCGGTGAACCTCCCGAGAATGGGATCAACGATATCAATATCAGTCTTAGGTGAAGAATCTGTTAACGGATCTCGGTTCAACAAATATCCAATTTCTCTAAGATCAGCTTCAGGATCAACATTATCGTCCTCATTTCCCGGTGGAAATGGTTCAAGAAGAGCGAGTTCATCGGCGAACTCCTCAAGAGAATAATCACTAGTTTCATCAAGTGGAGAACTAGGAAAAGAATCGGAAGGGGAAGTGGTACTGCCACTAATCGGCTTATCTTTCAAAAAATCGATAACATTGATACAATGAACAGATTGAATATCTCAGAAGAATTTCTTGAACGATATATGAGTATAGAACACAACTTGTTTCATTCTGACCTCTTAAAGTTAAATTTTTCTTCGTACAAATCCAAGAGCTTTTACAATGACGCAAGAAGGTTTCCCTAAAATGATGGTACTTTGGATCTGCTCAAAATCGACACGACAAAGTTCGAAAAGAAAATTAAATTTATCCCTTAACAATTACATTCTTAGCTATCCCCTTCGAAGTGCAACTTATCGGACAGCTTGCTCAAGAGTCATACGAGTGGGTTTCAGAGATCCAATCCCAAGTTTCTTATAGATCGAAAGAGGCACAAGATTTATGCTTGCTCTAGAAACGGCTAAAGACTTGCATACCTTAAGATCTTGTAGAATACAAGTAATGAGAAACTTTTCGGGGTCTTTAAGTTTTTCGGGAACCTTATTAAGAAGGATAGCCACCACCGGTCAACCACTGTTGGCCATCGCCGGACCACCGTAGCTCAGCCTCCAGACCACGGTTCTAACACCACGGACCACCGTTGCTCAGCCTTCCAGACACCAGTCATCCCGTTGGACCACCGGTCAAACATACGGACCACGGTTAAACAGTGGTCAACGACAGTCAAACGTCGGGTCTAGATCGGGTCAGTCGGGTCGGGTCGGGTCTAGATCGAGTCGGGTTGAGTTGGCACCCACATTGAGTAGGACACGTGGCACAAGGGATAATGTAGGATCGATATTCCTTTATGAAACATGATATAATGTCAACTATGCGGAATTTGTTGGCTGTATTAGAAGAACAAACATTGTTTCTCAATGATTTCTATTATAAACCTTTTGAATCTGCCTAAATTGCATTCCCTAATACATACTAATAATTCTTAACTCGTGTTTTTCATAATCTCTTATATCTTCCTAGTGTTCTTTTCATAAACTAAGGATAAACCTCTAGTAGATTACAGTCCTTGTAATGACTTAAACACTAATCAATACTAATCATTTAAATAACTATTTACCAAGAATAATTACTAACATAACCATTTAAGTGATAATCCTTTAAGATTTCCTTTATCCACGGCAGAGAGAAGTAGTACTTTCGATCTTTTGACTGGCAGTTACCTTCGACTTTTTCTTAGCAGTACTTTGACCTTTTGCTTGCAGTACGGTTGACCCTTTTGACTAGCTAGTACGTTGACTTCCGACTGGACTTGTTTTTCCCAACAATCCTTCCCGAATTGAATTCTACTTGCTTGACTTCAAGTTTCTTGATAGTTGGTTCTTTCTTTGTTCAGCTATCAGTCTG
The DNA here is from genome assembly GCA_026074375.1 of Tanacetum coccineum. Taxonomy (NCBI): domain Eukaryota; kingdom Viridiplantae; phylum Streptophyta; class Magnoliopsida; order Asterales; family Asteraceae; genus Tanacetum; species Tanacetum coccineum. Next base: position 28,485 of record BQNB010039357.1, on the reverse strand, counting down.
TTTTGAACCTTTTAAGCAAGCGGTACTTGCCTTCTGTCTTTTAAGCTACATTCTTTGAGCGTATCTTGTACACAATCTGTTTGAGTATCTTGAAATGTAACCCCTTGTTATAAACATAAACACTTCTCTTTGTCTTAGCATCAAACAGATTGTTCTTCTCAGCACATGTGCTCGCGTAGCAACGCAAATGGTTTTTATGAGCCTACCTAAGTAGCCATTAATCTTGGGCTAGTCAGGTTCTTTGGTACCTTAGAAAAGGTAATAATCAGTGGTGAACTGAAAACCACTTCAACATCCGAACATGAATCTAGTGTGTTGATACTATATGATTTTGGTATAGTCATTTACAACCATAAACGGATTTGATTAGTCTTTACCTGTAGCCGTTTGCTCAGGACTAGTCAACTCTCAGTAATAAAACATTGGTGAGTTGAGGACCATATAGTTTTGAGCAAACTATTAAAGCTATCAACGGATTTGAGTTCTCTTTACCAAAAAGCCGTTTGCTTTGGAGTAGCCAATAATTCAGTGTAATACCATGGTGTATTGATCACCATACAATTTTTGGTAAATTGTCAACCATCAACAGATTTGAGATGTCTTTACCAAAACTGTTTGATTTGGACTAGTCAATTCTTATGTTTGTAAGACATGGTGAATTGAATACCATTTGCTGTGTGGTGGTTAACCAACACTCAATCCCTTAAAACAGTTTGACATTCAAATATCTGTGCCTTAAATCTTTTTGCACACTCAAATCTTCACAATATTTCAAAAACAACTTTTTAACTAGCAGTATCTTCATCAAGGTACTGTTTGTTTTACACTAGCAGTACTTTAAACAAAGTACTGCTTTGTTCACAGGAAAGTTTGTTTATCAAAGTAAGATATATATAAAGAAAATTTTGATAAAACATACCAGTTGTTTAAGAATTGTCACCACTTGCAGTTGTCCACAAAATGAACAGATGTATCAAAGTAATGGCTGTCTCACTTTCGTCTTCAACTTCCATTCCATGTTCCAGCATCCTTATCATCAACTCTCTTGATAGAGGATATCTTCTCTCAGCCAGCATGTGAATCATAGTGCCATCTTCTATCTCTAGTGTATGCACTCCCGAAGATTCATGAAACCTCCATCTTATAATCTCCCATTCTTCTTGATCCTTCCAGAAGTCATCATCACTTGATTCAGCCGTCTCCCAAATAATGTTTAGATCACCCAGAAGCATCAAACCTAAGCCGGTTGGAGGAATGTGCTCATAATAGTCATCAACAACTCGATATAGGTGATATAAATCCTGTCTATCTAAGACATGCAGTATCTCCCACAAAGTATCAAAAGCCCTAAAATGATTATTCTCTCTGTGAATGATAAGATACTCTCCATCAGGTGAATCAATAACTTGGAGCTCTGTAATCATGGAGATTCCTTCTAGTGACTCTTTATCTTGTGCATTCTTTTCAAAATCTACAACCCGAAGATAGTTTCTAAGCTCATCAATAGTTTCTGATCTCAACTTAGGCTTCTTTGATGGCTGTGCTTCAGTAATTGTAGCTTTCCTCTTCCTTGAGAGTCTTTGTACATCTCTTTCCTTCAACATCTCCCTTTCTTTCTCTGAATCCATTGGAACAAAGTCTTTGAAGGAGTCTTTAATAGATGCTTGAACTTTGTCATACAACTCCTTCATCTGTGGATACTTAAGTTTTTGCAAATTTTTGTATCCTTGTCCTTTTAGGAAACTCATCATTTGATTTCTTTCTTGAGCAAGAGAAGTAGGTTTCCTCAAAGTAGTCTTTGGCTTTGTTTTCTTCAATTCTTCAAACCTCTTTCTTTCTTCTTCTGCATCCCACTCAGCTTGAATTTTTCTAGCAACCTCCTCATCATTCGTCGTTTCCAAGGCTCTGATTTGTTGAAGAGTCATTTTCTTCTTTTTAGGTTCTTCAACCAGTATCCCTTTGCCTTTATCTTTAGGGTCAGTACGTTGAGTATCAGTACCTTGAGTTGGCTGTTGAGGTTGAGATTGTATGGGACCAGGAATGCTCAAACCTCTTGGTCTAGAAATAGAAACAAGAACTTCAGCAGCTTTAAGTTGTTCTTCAGAGTCCATAACTTGAATTGGACGGAGTGGGCTTGAAGGTCCTGCTTCCTCCTCAAAATTTAGGATCCTTGGAGTAATAGTACCCTGTCTAGCAGTACTTTGAGTTGTCTCCAAATCCAGTTCTTCTGTTTCTCCACTCTTTACATTAGAAGCTTCTTTCTCCTCAATATTAACTTCTTCAGTCTCATCACTTTTTCTTTCCAAATTAGGAGTAACAGCAGCATCTTGATCAGCAGTATCATCAAAGAAAGGATGTGCTAAATCTTCTTCTTGAACCTTGTGCTCTTCAGACAAAATTCCTTCATCCTTATTCCTCCCCAATTTAACTGAAGACACTTGCTTCTTATGCTTCTTTCTTCGTCTCTTTTGCTTCTTAAGTTTTTGATTCTCTACCCAAAGAGCATGATATTTGACCACAGGCTGGACAAATTTGGACAATTTCTTGAGCTTGGCTTTGAGCTTGAGTATTTGTTTAGCTTGAGAAAGAGTTTGTTTCTTGAGTCTCCTAACTTCTCTGTTCAAAGCATATATATCTAAAAGTCCCTCATCTCCTCCAGATGTTTGAGACACATCTGTGGGAGTATAATCATTGGGAGATTTAGGAATAGAAGCAGCATCATGAGGGTCAGCCGTACCTTGGAAGTCAGCAGTCCTTTGGATTTCAGCAGTCCCTTGAGAGTTAACAGTACCATGGAAGGAAGCAGTACCTTGTACTGAAGCAGTACGTTGAGAATGAGCAGCACTTTGAGTTGGAGTGCCTTGAGCAGCAGAACTTGCAGCCCTAGAATGAGGACTAGTTACTATGTTCTTTCCTCCACTGACTATGCTGTTTACTACTCTATAACATAGATGGAGTCAAAGGGGTGTAATCCTAATGAGAACTTAGGACTATGCTTCCTCATGAATGTATAACCTTAGAAGGGGAAGTGAAACGGTGGTATTAAAGTCCTGAGGTCTGTCTACTCCCTCTAACTGCTTGTTCAAAAACAATGAAACGAACCTAGGTACATAAGAAAAGGTGTACCCATTTGAAATATGTCCTAGCATCCCAGTTAGAATCATCAAGGAGAAATTAAACTTTTGGTTTGTGGCTAGACCTACAAGAGCAGAGGCAATGTTTGTCCCAAATTGTTCCCATGAAGTGCTCTTAGGACTTAAACAGTGGAGTAAGACATGAACTAAATACTTCCACTGTGGGCCCTAAATAGAGGGTTTGAGAAAGATGAGTTTGTGCTAAGTTACCCTCGTAGCAAATATCTCTGTGCAAGTCCCTAATAACTTGCAAAGGAAAGGAAAACAACTCCTTTTTCATCATCAAAGAGTAGGTCAGCTCGAATGTTGCTTCAGAAATCAACATCTTCTTGCCAGTACCTTGGCGCGGATGTGTGTACGTCATTGATCAAAACTTTTTGAGTAGAAAGAGGTAGCCAAAATTGTTGAAGCCAATGTCGATGAGATCAGGGATCAACCAACAAAGAAGTAATTATGGAGCAGCCAGTGAGAAAGTCGATGATTTGATAAATAGCAGTTTCTGTGCCATCTTTTCCACACACGAAAATCATGTTGTGTTTTGTTACTTGTGCGGTTGTTTGCCTTGTTGAAGAGAAATATTTAATGTGCGTCGGAGGTTGTAATTTAAAAATGTCTGTATTGAAAAGAGTTAAAGTGTGAAACAAAATGCAATTTAGGGTTGAGTATTTTAGTTGTGTTGCGATTAACTATGGAAGTTACCGTTGTTTAAAATTACGTTTTTAGCGCAAAAACTTACGGTTTGACCGTTGGACCCGAACGTTTGAAACAGTACTTTGTTGTCTAAGCGTACTTGTTCTAGACTAAAAGCAGTACTTTGAGTTGGCTAAGCAGTACTTTCAATTAAAAAGAAAATGGTCCTACTCAAAATTGTGCTACGACAACCTTTCAGCCTTGCAACTATCTCTTTTCAAATCATCAAACCTCTAAAAAATCATTCATATCATCCCCTCAAAGGTAGCTAGAGTGCTTCCAAAAATCCAATCTTAAACCAAAACCAGTACTTTACTGTATTCACAGTACTTTATATGTGATCCCCCCTAAAGATAGCTATGAGATATCTTCCCATTGTTTCCATCCACAATGTTAATCTTGCCAGTCATAGACTATTGTGGAGTAAATTTGCTTACTTGTCAAACAGATTTGAACCCTTGGCCACATTTATTGAGCCTCTTGCTCATAACAATCTCGAATGAAGTGATGTCGATGTCTGAATATGCTTGGTCTTTGATGTGAAAAACAGGATTCTTCCACAATTGCATATGGCGACTCTCTTATGTCTATTTGGTTTTCACTGTTCATGAAGTTAAATCCATAATCAAGTAGTTGATTTTGCATCCAAAGGACCTGAGCACAACAACTTGCAGCGGCAACATATTCTGCCTCAGTAGAAGATATAGCCACAATTGTTTGTTTCTTGCATTGCCAAGTAAACTAGTCTTTTCCAAGCTACTGACTCCTCCTGACGTTGTTCGTCTTCATGATTGTCCCCAGCATTAGTCACTATCGGAAAAAGCTTCTAAGTGAAAAGGAGGGAGCTTATGGATTCATAAAACCCAATGTAGGTTTGATGTCTGAGGTCCTAAAGATCTTTTGAAGCATGTAGATGAGAAACCTTTTGAGTGCACTTGAAATCTTGCACACAGACAAAAACAAGCAAACATTATGTCTGGTCTTGAAGCAGACAAAAATTTAATGTAACAGAGACACCCAATCATAGACCGTAAAGATTGTACATAACATCTTCACCATCTTCATCTTTTCCTAGCGATTTATGAGCTTCATATGGGGTGGATGCTGCTTGATGGTTTAATAGTCAAATTTGTTGAGAATTTCTTTTAAATATTTGTCTTACTTTGAATAATACTAGTAGAAGTTTGCTTGCTGATGACCCAAAAGAAGGTGAGTTAACCATGGAACTCATCATGATTCTTTTTTGCATAAGGATCTTCATAATCCTTAACCATAGAAGGGGTATTGGTAGATCCAAAGATGCTTATCTTCACCTAAACCTTGTACAATGATATCTCTGTCTATCCTTTTTAATAAACAGAGTTTTATCAATAGCCCTATCCTATATCCATATTTCAAAAGAAAAGTGGAAAGTCTTCATACCATGCTCTTGGGGCTTGATGAGGCCTTAAAGTGCCTTGAAATCTCTGTAGACCTTGTTTGGATTGAGCGGATTCTTAAAACTGGAGAGCTGTTTGAATCATTCTTATGTGATGTTGCCATATAGAATGCCACTATTGACATCATCTGATAGACAATGAAGACCATGAAAGATGCAATATGCCAAAAAAGATGTTTGATTGCTTCAATTCTGGCAACTGGTGCAAACACTTCATCATAATCCACACCTTCTTCTTGTCTGTACCCTTGTGCAACTAGGCGTGCTTTGTTCTTGATAATAGTACCCCGTTCATCTCTCTTGTTTCTAAAAACCCATTTAGTTCCAATCACCCTCTTGCCTTCTGGTAGGTCACATAACACCCATACCACATTGTAGCTTTTGAATTGTAGTTGTTCTTCTGATCGCTTCAACCCAAACTTTCCATATTGACTAGGCTTGAGAGACTTTCTTGGGTTCCTCTTGAGATAAGAAACAAGCAAACAGGCAGGTTTGCTGATCTTTGTGGTTAGTTCTGTTTTGTTTGTATATAAAAGACAGCAATGCTTGATGTTGGTTTGAAGTACTGTCTTGAAGCTTTCTTCTTGTTTGAACCCCGGCAGTACTTTTGCCAATAATTTGACTTTGAGGATGAATCTTATGAATTCTAAGTGTGGGAGTAGAGGGAACATCAATGGTCGGACTCCATGTGGTTGTGAGTCAGGTTACTCTGCCTTCCTCAGCATCTAAAGAGTTTGTAGAGAAACACCATCTTTTTGAAATATCATCATCAGATTTCTGTTGGTGTATTGCCATACCTTTGAGGAGGGTATTAGTAGTAATTAGAGTGATAAGTACTGTCAACACACTCTCTTTTCCCTTGTCATGTGCTATTCACTTCTTTTCCTCTTCAATAAAGCAATCTTTGATCATCATTATGAGCTTGGATGAGATTCTTGACTGCATCAAACTTACAAGCCTCATCATGTAATGCTTGTTCTTTCAGAGGACAAATGAATTTCTTTTGAGCAGTACGTTCCTCTGTGCATAGGCTGAGCGTATGAACAATGAATTGTGGTCATCTAAATCTCAACATCATCAAAGATATTACCTTGTTCTTTTGAATAAGCATAGTTTTTTCTTTCCTTAACGGAAATGTAATCATGGATGGATGTTAGTAAGGTCAAGATCAAACATCCAATCTAGGACCTTTTCTTTTTGATTTTTCTGTTTTTCAAGAAAGTTTACTGATGACAGTCTTGAAAACCTTTCTTTGTGACCCTGTTATAGACTCATAAAACCTTTGATGGTTAGTTAGAGTATCCCAAAAGTAGCCTTTCTTTCTGACTCTGCCTTCTAAACTTACCATCTGTTTAGAGTATTATGTTTAGTCAGAGGGTCATCAGAAGGTCTCATGAAACTGATGTTAGGAGATCTTCCCATCAAGATTTCATAAGGAGTCTTCATTTGAGGTTTAGTCACCAAAACTCTATTAAGCACATAACAGGCAGTATTAACTGCTTCAGCCCAAAATTGAATAGGTAGAAGAGTCTGCTAACATATTCTAGCAGCTTCAATAAGTAGTCCTAATCTTTTCTTTTCTGCAACACCATTTTGCTGTGGAGTCCTTGCAATGCTATATTCTCTCTTGATTCCTTTCTTGGCACAAAACTCATTCATAAGTTGATTCTTAAACTCTGTTCCATGATCACACCTGATGCTCTTTACTTTATGTCTTAGCTTGTTTTCTAAACACAATTATTTCTTTATATCATGAAGGCATATATATGTCTCATCCTTGTAGGCCAAGAAAAACACCCAACTGAATTTACTACAGTCATCAGTGACCACCAAGCAGTACTTCTTCCTATTTACACTCTCCACTGAAACAGGTCCAAACAAATCCATATGGAGCAATTCAAGAGGTTCTCTGACAGTTCTTTCTTCAATCTTCTTGCAAGATGCCCTGTGCTGGGGATGTATTACCCTTTCTAACTGCAAAGCATGAGTGATTCTTAGCTTGAATGTCTTTGAAGGTAACCGCTAACAGATTGCCTTTAACCTCTACTATGTTGATATTTTTGAAGTTGACATGCCCCAGTCTTTCTGTGCCATAGGACAGCTTCATCATCTGTTGCCTTTGCAACCAAAACAAGTGATTTCCTCCAGAGGAATAATATTCTATTAGATCAGGCTGTAGACATCATTCTTTCTAGGAGCTCGAAGTATCACCAGGTCTTCATCAACAAACTTAAACTTTGGAGATAGGATAAGACACTCCTTGTCAGTGAAGAGGACATTGTGCTTCTTGTCACAGATTTGAGAAACAGATAAGAGATTGAACTTAAGCTCTTCCACACTTAGCTAACCTTTCTAAAAATAAGCATGATGTCTTAATGGTTTCCTTTTCTCTGAGATTCTTCCACCTTTAGAGTCACTTCCAAAAGCACATAACCACCCTTGAAACTCTTTAAATCAGACCGCTGGTACTTGTTCCTGGTCATACTTCCAGAGCATACCACTGTACAATGATGCATAGTCCTTGAGATCTTCTTCTAGATTGCCCTGTTACAAACAATTTCAATGCATTAGACTCTTTTAGGGACCCCAAGTCTTAACTGACTTGGATACCCCTTATGGAGTTACATACTCTAATTGCCTTGAGTTTGTAGATCCTTATTCCCTATTCACAGAATCTAGATAGTTCCCTTTTGGTCTCCATGTTTGTTTTGGATTTATCATTGCATTCTTTTTGACAGTTTGTGGAAGTACTGCTTGGGATTCAATAGTACTTCCTTTCTTTACCCAGATAGATTTCACAATTTTCTTGGGTCTATGTGGTCTATGAGGAGTCCTTGTGGTAGAAGACCTTGATGATGGTGAAAAGCTTGAGGTTCTAGGTCTTATGTTATCCATCCTTGGATGATAAGGTCTACCAGTACTTTGTGAAAGTACTGCCTGTGGTACTCTAGATCTAGCAGTACCTTGATAAGTCACATTAGCAGTACTTTTTGAAGGTACTGTTTTTTAATTGTGGTCTAGTCTTTACTTATCAACCCAATCCCTGGTAAGTATGTGATTGGAATAAAGGATCTCCTTTGGTGAGGGTACCTAGAGTTTCTTGAGAAATTACTATGGTTCACTCTTTGGATGTTGTTCCAAACTGGTCTTGTTTCCCTTGAACCCTGTGTTCCCTTAGGTTTATGAGTTTGGGTGTGTTTGAAGGTTCTTTCATGTAGGTTACAATCCTTAATTAGGTGATTAGGACTGTAACATACAAAACATAATTTACCCCCTTTGTTCCCAAGTCCCTTTGTCCTAGATTCTTGACCAACACTGTTTTGATTGTTTGGTGACCCTGTTTTCAAAAGATGTTTCACTATTCTCTGAGTTAAAAGCAGTTTCCTTTTGACTTTCTGAAACATCAGTCTCTTCATCATCACTATCAACCCAATCTTCAATTATGACTTTATTTCTATCAATTGCTGATTGACTAGATTTTGTTTTCTCTTGATTAACAACTTTATTCCTAATGGCTAGTTCATCTATCCCTGTAAAGGAGAGACATTTTCCTAGGTGAATAATTATACCTGTTTGTGGAGGTTATGCTTTGTAGGCATTTTCTCTTTTGAAAATTTTGTTACGCAGAATCAGTCAAAGTTTCATCCCCAGATGAATGTCACTTTCATACTATTGCTAGATCAATCCCAAACCCTACACGAATACTTTATCAGACACATATCTTTGTTTGTTTTGGACTCGTTTTGAAGTTAGAAGCATTTGTCCATTTCTCAAGTTTTATACTTTAAGATCATCTCGTTCTTTTTAAGGCTTGATCTAATCCCTTTTGTTTTCTTCTAGTTTCAAATATCTTCTAATATTAAGTCATATTCCATTTGTTCATACTTATCACCCCATGCATATTCATTCTTTTCATGTGTTTTAAGTATGACCTCTAATGACTCTAAGCTCATTTGATATCCTAGAATTTCAGTCCTAGCTCTTTGAAAATTATCTCTTTCAGTTTGATAGCTTTCAAGCAACTTTTTATAAGATTTACTACATTTGGAACAGTAAGGTACCTCTGAGTTTGTAGCCATTAAAGCTAGAGATACGAGTGCATCTTCAGCGTTGTTGCTCCAGTCAAAATCATCAAGTCCATCTTGTCCAAAGTGCATGTGCTCTGCATCAAACTCTATGCTCCAATCATCTTGTTCAACTCCAGTCAGTGCCATCATAGCATATGTCACTGGTTCAGCATCAAATTCCTTGGTCCAATCAATATCTTCATTGTTGTCTGTTGCCACCAAGGCTTTTGAGTTTGAATCTTCAATAGCCACAATCCTCTTTTCATTACGACCATTTGCTCTGTTTTCCTGGTATTTTAGCCAAATCTACACTCTCTAGCAAAATGACTAACTTTTGGACAGGTTAAAGCATTCAATTTTTGATTATCAAAGGTTAATCCCATATCTTTGGCTTGAGTCAATGGATTCCTGTCTTCCTCATATAACTTCCTTTTCCTAGCTGTTATAATAGCCACTGCCACCTAATGTCTATTTCTTCCATTGCTCTTCATCATTTTGTACGAGGTCTTCATCATCATGAGTTGTGGGCATAGATGCTTGTTGAGCAAAGAAGGAACATATGATTTCATCTGAGTGAGAAGCACAGTTGGGAGCAGTTGGCACCTTGCTCGAGATAGCTTGAGTATATCCTTTTGGGATATGTGCTGGTTCAGCAGTACTTTGTTTCAAAGTACTGCCTTTGACTTCTGTGGACAGAAAAGCAATGTTTTGAGAGTTTGAATTTGAGACACCCTTCAATTCATGCTCATACACCTTATGTTGTTGTAGGATCATCAATGTCTAAATGTCTAATCCAGGTTGTCCCGTCATGGTAGCCAATACATGCCAACAGAATGGTAGGCTTCTTTGAAACTTCAAATTTGCATCTTCAATGGACACCGTAGCATCATGTAATTCAAGCATGCTAAGAATATGCTGAAACCTTTCGTATGCTGAATCTAGTTCTTCCCTAGATCCAATAGTAAATGTCTCAAATTGTTGTTTCAACAGATTCTTTTGCATCTTCTTTGATGCTTCGATTCCTCTCCAAATCTTGCTTTTATGGCTTTCATAAAGATCTTTGCATTTCCGCATCATGATAAAACTGAGAAGATGTCTATCAGGTTATGGATGAAAGCAGTATATTAAGGGCTTTTCTCATTGTTTCTGTGTTGCGTTTGCTGCAAGTGAAGTCTTTGGGTGCAGACAAAAACTGAGGAGATGCAGGATCGTTGTGGTTTGGTTTTCCATTGGTGATTATGTCCCATAGTAGGTGATCTGTGATAGCGATATACTGTCGCATCTTCATGACCATAGGCATATTCACCTTCTGGATTATAGGGAGCTTATAAGTGCAGTAACGTCTGAGGTGGGAGGGATAGGTTTGTTTCAGATCTTTATAGTTTAGAACGCATTTCGATTGATTAAAAAGTTCTTCTAGATCAGAGTCTCTTCACAAGCTCTTGATACCACTTGTAGGATCGATACTTCCTTTATGTAACACTGACTATACTGTCAAACTATGGGAATCTAGTTTGGCAGTACTTAAAGAAGATCACCAATTGTTTCTCAAACGGATTTCTATTTAAAACCTTTTGAAATCTGCCTAACTTTGCAGATCCCATATATTACAATACTAATAAAATCCTAACTCGTGTTTTTTCTATATCTTAATATTTCCTTAGAGGATCCTTTTACTAAAACTAAGGATAAAACACTCTAGTAGGATGTAAGTCCTTGTATGACATATACACTAATCAATACTTATCATTAAACTAACTGTTACAAGATATTACTAAAATAACATTTAACATGATAATCCTTTAGATTCCTTTATCCACGGCAGTACTTCGATCTTTGACTGGCAGTACCTTGACTTTCTACTTAGCAGTACTTTGACCTTTTGCTTAGCAGTACGTTGACCTTTTGCTTAGCAGTACGTTGACCGATTGACTTGTTTTTCCCAACAATCCTCCCCTAACTTGAATTCTTATTGCCTTGACTTCATGTTTTCTTGATAGTTGGTCTTCTTTGTCAGAATCAGTCTGTTTTGACTTGAAGCAGTACTAGCTTTAATCTTTTTAAAAACTTTTTTCTTGAGCAGTATCTGTTAACCAATCTGTTTGAGTATCTTGAAATGAAACCTCTTATTCTTGAAATAAACATTTCTTCAAAATCTTTGTCTTTGCATAAACAGATTGTTCTTCTCTAGCAACAAGTTCTTTGCAGCAACGAAACATGATTTTTTATGAGCCTTTACCAAGTAGCTCCATTTACTCTTGGGTAGTCAGTGCTTATGGTACCTAAAAAGGTAATAAATCCATGGTGAACTGAAAACCACTTCAACACTCAGGAACAATGTAAATCATGGGGTGTTGAACTATATGGACTTTTGGTAAGTCTTATAAACAATAAAACGGATTTGATTATTCTTTACCTGTAGCCGTTTGGCTCAGGGATAGCCAATAAATTCAGTGTAATACCATGGTGTATTGATCAACATACAATTTTTTGGTAAATTGTCACACCATCAACAGATTTGGAGATGTCTTTACCTAAAAAAATGTATTTGATTTGGCTAGTCAATTCTATGTTTGTAAACATGGTGAATTGAATACATTTGCTGTGTGGTGGTAACCAACACTCAATCCCTTTAAAACAGTTGATGTTCAAAAGATTTTGTGCCTTAAACCTTTTTGCACCATACAAAATCTTCACAATATTTCAAAAAACAATTTTTAACTAACGTACTTTTCAAAAGGTACGTTTGTTTTTAAAACTAGCGTACTTTAAACAAAGTACTGCTTTGTTCATAGTTAAGTCTGTTTATCAAAGTAAGATATATATATAAAGAAAATTTTGATAAATCATACCAGTTGTTTAAGAATTGTCACCATCTTCAGTTGTCCACAAGATGAACAGATGTATTCAATAGTATTGGATGTCTCATTTCATCTTCAACTTCCATGCATGATCTAGCAATCTCTTATCCATCAACTTTCTTGATAGAGGATATCTTCTTCAGCAGCATGTGAATCATTGTGCCATCTTTATCTCTAGTGTATGCCTCCGAAGATTATTGAATCCTACATTTATGATTTCTATTCTTCTTGATCACTTCCAGAAGTCATCAATCACTTGATTTCAGCCGTCTCCCAAATAATGGTTAGATCTCCTAGATAGCATCAATAACTAAGCCGGTTGGAAGAAATGTGCTTCATAATTTGTCTTCAACAACTCGATATAGTTGATACAAAATCCTCTGTCTATCTAAAACATGCAGTATCTCCCATAAAGTATCAAAAGCCCTGAAGTGATTATTTGCTCTGTGAATGATGAGATACTCTCCATCAGGTGAATCAATAACTTGGAGCTCTGTAATCATGGAGATTCCTTCTAGTGACTCTTTATCGTGTACACTCTTTTCAAAGTCTACAACCCTAAGGTAATTTCTGAGCTCATCAATTGTTTCTGTTCTTAACTTAGGCTTCTTTGATGGCTGTTCTTCAGATATTGTAGCTTTCCTTTTCCTTAAGAGTCTTTTTGCATCTCTTTCCTTCAACATCTCCCTTTCTTTCTCTGAATCCATTGGAATAAAGTCTTTGAAGGAGTCTTTAATAGATGCTTGAACTTTGTCATACAATTCCTTCATCTGTGGATACTTAAGTTTTTGCAAATTTTTGTATCCTTGACCTTTTAAGAAACTCATCATTTGATTTCTTTCTTGAGCAAGAGAAGTAGGTTTCCTCAAAGTAGTCTTTGGCTTTGTTTTCTTCAATTCTTCAAACCTCTTTCTTTCTTCTTCTGCATCCCATTCAGCTTGAATTTTTCTAGCAACCTCCTCATCATTTGTAGTTTCCAAGGCTCTGATTTGTTGAAGAGTTAATTTCTTCTTTTTAGGTTCTTCAACCAGTATCCCTTTGCCTTTATCTTTAGGATCAGTACCTTGAGTTGGCTGTTGAGGTTGAGTTTGTATGGGACCAGGAATGCTCAAACCTCTTGGTCTAGAAATAGAAACAAGAACTTCAGCAGCATTACGTTGTTCTTCAGAGTCCATAACTTGAATTGGACGGAGTGGGCTTGAAGGACCTGCTTCATCTTCAAAATTTAGGGTCCTTGGAGTAATAGTACCTTGTCTAGCAGTACTTTGAGTTGTCTCCAAATCCAATTCTTCTGTGTCTCCACTCCTTACATTAGAAGCTTCTTTCTCCTCAATATTAACTTCTTCAGTCTCATCACTTTTTCTTTCCAAATCAGGAGTAATAGCAGCATCTTTATCAGCAATATCATCAAAGAAAGGATGTGCTGTATCTTCTTCTTGAACATTGTGCTCTTCAGACAAAGTTCCTTCATCCTTATTCCTCCCCAATTTGACTGAAGACACTTTCTTCTTATGCTTCTTTCTTCGTCTCTTTTGCTTCTTAAGGTTTTGATTCTCTACCCAAAAAGCATGATGTTTGATCACTGGCTGGACGAATTTGGACAATTTCTTGAGCTTGGCTTTGAGCTTGATTATTTGTTTAGCTTGAGAAAGAGTTTGCCTCTTGAGTCTCTTGACTTCCCTGTTCAAAGCATATATATCTAAAAGTCCCTCATCTCCTCCAGATGTTTGAGACGCATCTGTGGGAGTATAATCATTGGGAGATTTAGGAATAGAAGCAGCATCGTGAGGTTCAGCCGTACCTTGGAAGTCAGCAGTCCTTTGTATTTCAGCAGTCCCTTGAGAGGTAGCAGTACCTTGTAAGGTATCAGTACCTTGAACTGAAGCAGTACGTTGAGAATGAGCAGCACTTTGAGTTGGAGTGCCTTGAGCATCCCTTGCAGAACTTGCAGCCCTAGAATGAGGACTAGTACTATGTTCTTCCTCCGCTGCCAATGCTGTTACTACCTCTAACATAGATGGAGTCAAAGGTGTAATCCTACACGAGAACTTAGGACTATGCTTCCTCATGAATGTAAAAACCTTAGAAGGAAGTGAAACGGATGGTATAAAGTCCTGAGGTCTGTCTACTCCCTCTAACTGCTTGTTCAAAAACAATTGAACGAACCTAGGATACATAAGAAAAGGTGTACCATTTGAAATATGTCCTAGCATCCCAGTTAGAATCATCAAGGAGAAATTAAACTTTTGGTTTGTGGCTAGACCTACAAGAGCAGAGGCAATGTTTGTCCCAAATTGTTCCCATGAAGTGCTCTTAGGACTTAAACAGTGGAGTAAGACATGAACTAAATACTTCCACTGTGGGCTAAATAGAGGTTTAGAGAAAGTGAGTTGTGCTAAGTTACCCTCGTAGCCAATATCTCTGAGCAAGTCCCAAATAACTTGCTTAGGAAAGCAATCAACTCCATTTTCATCATCAAAGAGTAGGTCAGCTCGAATGGTTGCTTCAGAAATCAAAATCTTCTTGCCAGCTACCTTGGCGCGGATGTGAGGTACGTCATTGATCACTTTGAGAGAAGCGGTAGCCCAAAATTGTTGAAGCCAAGGACCGATGAGATCAGGATCAACCAACAAAGAGTAATTAATGGAGCAGCCAGTGAGAAAGTCGATGATTTGATAAAAATCAGCATTCTGTGCCGTCTTTTCCACACACGCAATCATGTTGTGCTTGTTACAAGTGCGAATGCAATGAGCGAATCGTTTGCCATTTGAAAAAGAATTTGATGTGCGTCGGAAGGTTGGAAATTAAATAATATATGAATGAAAAGTATGTAAAAGTGAGAGAAAAATGCAATTCAGTTGAGTATTTATAGGGTTGCAGACGGTCTCTAACTAAGGAAGTTACCGCTGTAGATAGTTTTAGCATCACTTCTCTCGCGCACGTTCATTGTGACGTGGATCCTTCACATCCCCCGCTCACGTTACCCTCCTAGAACCCGTACTTTCGTTGTTCTATGCAGTACTTTCTAAGGCAAGCAGTACTTTGAGTTGGGCTAAGCAAGTACTTTTCAACTTAAAAAAGATGTCGTCCCTCCTCGCCTCTCTCGCCTCGGTGCAATGTTCAACCCTTCAACTTTGCTAAACTATCTCACCGAATCAACAAACCGCTGAAAAATCATCCATATCCTTCCACACACTCACTCTCATATAGCTAGAGTGCTTCCAAAATCCAATCTAACCAAAACTGTACCCCCTTTACTTGATCTCCAGTATTTATATGTGATTCCTCCCCTTCAAAAGTAGTATGGGTTCATCATTCCCAAATTGTTACCACCAAAAAGGTTGAATCCTTGCCAAGTCAAAGCCTTTTTGGTGTGTTGGAAATCGGCTACATTGTCATCAGTATGAACATTGACCACATTATTGAGCCTTTGCTCATAGCAATCTAGAATGAAAGTTGATGTCGAAATCTGAATATGCTTGGTCCTTGAGTGAAATAACAGGGATTTTTCACAATGCAAATGGTTGCTCTCATTGTCTATTGGATTTCAGTGTTCATGAAGTTAAATCCATAATCAAGTAGTTGAATTTTGCATCCACAGTACCTGAGACAACAACTGCAGCTGCTGATATATATTTGTGGTGTGTCATGTAGAGGAGATAGCCACAATTGTTTGTTTCTTACATTTGCCAAGAAAACTTAGTCTTCTGCCAAGATATGACATCCTCTGAAGTTGATCTTCTGTCATGGTTTTTTCCCCGCATAGTCACTATCCGGCGAAAAAGCTTCCCATAATGAACAAGGAGAGTCTTTTGCCCCCGATACCATAAACCCAAATTAGGTTGATGTTTGAGGTTACTAAAGATCCTCTTTGACAGCATCGTAGTGACCCGAACCTTTGGACCCCCCGTGACTTGAAATCTTGCACACAGCCCCCCCACAAAAAACCGCAAAACATCTATGTCCTGGTTCTTGAACGCACGCCGGCCCTCCCTCGCGCTACATGCTCGCCCCCCCCCCCTCACCCCCCCTCCACCCCAATCAAGACCTGTAAATATGTACATCAACTCTTCACCTTCTTCATCGTTCCCTAGGATTTTTGAGCTTCAATGGGAGTAGATGTGGTCATTGGTTCTAAAAGTCAAAACTTGTTGAGAATGTCTTTCACCATATTTGGTACTTGAAGTAGAAATATACCATCCAGAGGCGCATTGCTTGACTTGAAGCCCTAAAAAGAAAGTGAGTTCACCCATGGAACTCATCTTGAAATCCTTTTGCATATGATCTTCCCAATAATACTTCACCATAGAAGACTTAGGTAGATCCAAAGATGATATCACAACATATACCTGTACCACACATGTTATCTCTTCTATCCCACGCGATTGAATACAAAAGCAGTTTTATACACTCGCAGACCCCTCTCTATATCACAATGCTTCAACCAAGAAAAGTGGAAAGTTCGTTCATACCATGCTCTTGGGGGCTTGATGCAGGACCCTAACACCGTGCCTTGGACACACCTCTGTAAAACTTGTTTGGATGAGCAGGACCAGGATCCTTCCAAAAGACCTTGGAGGGCTGTTTTGACATACACTTCTTCTGTGAGTTGCCATATAAGGAATGCCTCTTTACAAATCCACTGATAGACACATGAAGCCCCATGAAGATGCCCACAATGCCAAAAAGAGTCTTATTGCTTCAATTCTGGCCATGGTGCGAACACTTTCATTCATAATCCACACCTTCTTCTTGGGTCTGTACCCTTGTGCAAAAACTAGGCGTGCTTTGTTCTTGATAATAGTACCACGTTAATCTCGTTGTTTCTAAAATAACCCATTTAGTTCCAAATCACCCGTTTAGCCTTCTGGTAGGTCACAATAACACCCATACCTCTTGTAGCTTAATTGAAGCAGTTCTTCTTGGCTCGCTTCAACCCAACTTTCATCTGCTAAGGCTTTGAGAGACTGTCTTGGGTTTCCTCTTGGATAAGAAACAAGCAAAACAAAGCATGTTTGCTGAACTTTGTGGTTAGTTCGATTTTTTGCTTGTATATGAAAAAAGAAACAATGCTTGATGTTTGATTTGAAGTCTGTCTGCTTGAAGCTTTCTTCTTGTTTGGAACCCCAGCAGTACTTTTGCAATAAATTTGACTTTGAGGGAATGAATCTTATGATTCTAGTGTGGGAAGAAGAGGGAATATCTATGGTAGATTCCAAGGTTGTTGTAGTCAGCTACTCCGCCATTCACTCAGCATCAAAAGAGTTGTAGAGGAAAACACCATCTGTTGGAGTATCATCGAGAGAGAGATGAGATATGTAGGTGTATTGCCGCTAGTTACTTTTGAGGAGGTGTATTACGCAGTCACTCCTCAGAGTTCCCCGAACAGTACTGTCATCATTGTTCTTTTCCCTTTGCATGTTAATATTTCTCCTCTTGTCCTCACTTCAAAAGCAATTCCGTTGATTCATCATTATGAGCTTTGGGCAAGAGATTCTTTGATGCATCATATACTTACAGCTCATTCATTTAAAGATTGATCTTCAGAGGGACAAATTTAACTTCTTTTGCTAGGCTGTACGTTCCTATGTATGCATAGGCTGAGCTGTGTATATGAACAATGAATTGACTGGTCATCTAATCGGTCAACATCATCACATGATATTCACTTGTTCTATTTGAATCAGCATAGTTGTTTCTTTCCTTACAGGGAATGTAATCATGGATGGAGTTAGAAGGTCAAGATCAAACATACCAATCAGGACACTTTTCTTTTGAGTCTCCTGATTCTCAAAGTAAGTTTACATGAAGACAATATTGGAACCTTTATTGTGACCTGTTATAGACTCTAAACCCTTTTGCTGTTATGTAGAGTATCCCAACAGATATCCTTCTTCTGACTTTGCCATTCACATAACTAACCAAATGATCTAGAGTATTATGTATAGTCAGAGGACATCCAAAAGGTCTCATGAAACTGATTGTTGGGAGATCCCTTTCAACATCAAAACGCGCGCTCTAGGGAGTCTTCATTTGAGGTTTGTCACAACACTCTATTAACATCATATCCAGGCAGAGAGGTATTGGACTGCTTCAGCCAAAATTGATAGGTAAAAAGAGAGTCTGACTAAATAAGTTCTTGCAGCTTCAATTAGAGTTCCTATTCTTTCTTTTGCAACAACATTTTGCCCCTGTGGAGTCACCACTCGCGGCAATTGCTATATTCTCTTTGATTCCTTTCGTGGCACAAAACTTCAAATTAATAAGTTGATTCTTGAAATCTGTTCCATGATCACACCTGGATGGGTCTTCATTTATGTCTTAGCATTTTGTTTTCCAAACCACAATCAAATCATGATTGATAGATATCTATGTTTCACCTTGTAGGCCAAGAAAAAACACCCAACTGAATTTGCTGCAATCATCAGTGACCACCATGCCAGTACTTCTTCCTATTTACATCCTCACCCGTACGCCAATCACGCGAAACAGGTCCAAATAAGTCCATGTGGGCAATTCAAGAGGGTTCTATGGTAGTTCTTTCCTCACAAAATCTTCTTGCAAGATGCCCTGTGCTGTGTATCCTGATGATACCCAGTCCCCTCATGCCACTCAGGGTGAATCAAAGCTTGAATGTTTTTGGAAGGTAAACCCCCTAAACCAAATTGCCTTTTAAACCAAACTTGTTGATAATTTTGAAGTTGACATGCCCCAGTCTTCTGTGCCATTAGGACAAGCTTCATCCTATGTTGCCTTTTGCAAACCATAACAAGTGATTCCCACCAGAAGGAATAATGTTCTTTAGATCCAGGTTTGTAGACATCATTCTTTTTAGAGAGCTCTAAGAATTACAGATCTTCATTAACAAACTTGAACTTGAGGAAGAAAGGATTAAGACATCTCTTGATCTGTTGAATAGAACATTGTGCTTCTTATCACAGATTTTGAGGAAACAGATAAAAAGATTAAACTTGAGCTCTCTCCTACATAGCTAAACTTTCTCAAAGTCTAAGCATGATGATCTTAATGGTTCCCTTTTCCTGAGATGCTTCCACCTTTAGAGTCGTTTCTCAAAGGACCAATAAACACATTTGAACTCTTTAAAATCTGACAAATTGTCCTTGTCTCTGTTCATACTTCCAGAGCATCCATGTCAATGATAGCATCAGGTCTTGAGATCCTCTTCTGGATTGCCCTGTACAAACCAATTTCAAAGCATTAGACTCTTTTAGGGGACCAAGTCATAACTGACTTGGATACCCTAATGGAGTTAACATACTCAAAATTGCTATGAGTGTGTAAGGTCTCCATTACCCCTATTCACAGAATCTAGATATTTCCCTTTTGGTCTCCATGTTTGTTTTGGACTTATTCATTTATCTTTTGGACGTTTGTGGAAGTACTTGCTTGGATTACCAAACAGTTACTTCCTTTCTTTATCCCAGATCGATTTTAACATTTTCTTGGGTCTTTGTGGTCTATGGGGAGTCCTTGTGGTAGGAAGACCTCGATGGATGGTGTGTAACTTGAGATTTATAGGTATTCTACTATCCATCCTTGGAATTATCCCTACTTCCTTCAGTAATTCGTGAAAAGTTTAATGCCTGTGGTTAATCGAGATCTAGCTGTTACGTGTTAAGTTACTTGGCTTGGAAGGGGGGTTTGGTTCTGTTTGGGGGATCTGGGGGGCCCCCCCCCCCCCCCCCCAGACCCCCCCCCCCGCGTCCTGCACTAGGACCACCCATCGTATGCATCCCATTGAACAGGGGTCTGGGTAGGCTGTATGGATATTAAAGGATATCCTTTGTGGACCCCCCCCCCCCGTCGAGGGTTACCCCTAGTGAGTTTCGTCGCCGTTCACATTGTCTTTGGTGTCACCCTTTTTGTGTTGTTCCACTAAACTTTGGTATTGTTTCCACTCGGAACCCTCGTGTTTCCCTAGATTTTTGAGTTTGGGTTTGTGGTTGGAAGGTTCTTTCATGTTAGATTTGCAGTCCTTATTAAGATGATTTAGGCAGTGTAACATACAAAACATAATTTACCCCCCTTTTGTTCCCAACGTCCCTTGTCCTAGGATTCTTGGACCAAAACACTGTTTTGAATGTTTGGGGGACCCTTCCGTTTTTCATAAGGATTCTTCAACCTAGTCTCTGTGTTATAAAAGCAGTTTCCTTTTGACTCTCTGTAACATTTAGTTTTCATCATCACTATCAAGCCCAATCTTCAATTATGACTTGTATTTCTATTCAATTGATGATTGACTCAGTGTTTGTTTTCTCTTGATTAAAACACTTTATTCCTAATGGCTAGTTCATCTATCACCTGTAAAGGATGTCTTTGCCCTAGGTGAATAATTGTACCTGTAGGTGGAGGTACTGCTTTGTAGGCCTTTTCTCTTTTGAAGTTTTCATATGTAGAATAGTCAATGTTTTATTCCCAGATGTGGAATGGTCTGTTCACTTTAAGTTTTCCTTGAATCCAAAATCCCCAACTCCCTAATACTTGCTTACTCAGAAACCATATTTACATGTGTTTGTTCCAGGACTTCGTTTTTTGACAGTACTGATGCATTTGGACCATTTCTCCCAAGTATTTACTATTGAAAAAATCATCTCCTTCTCTTTTTAACGGGCTTGATCTAAATTTCCTTTTGGTTTTTCTTCTAGTTTCTAATCTCTTTCTTTAAGTCATTTTCCATTTGTTCATACTTATCACCCCATGCATCTTCTTCTTTTCATGTGTTTAAGCCTAGGACTCTAATGACTCTAAGCTCATTTGATATCCTAGAATTTCAGTCCTAGCTTTTGGAAAATTATCTCTTTCAGTTTGTAGCTTTTCAAGTAACTTTTTAAAGATTACTACATTTGGAACAGTAAGGTTACCTATGGAGTTTGTAAGCCATTAAAGTAGAGATACTGTGCATCATCAGCTTTGTTGCTCCTTGTGCAAAATCACCAAGTCCTCTTGTTCCAAATCTGCACATGTTTCTGCATCAAACTCCATGCTCCAATCATCTGTTCAACTCGTTTTAGTCAAATGCCATCATAACATATGTCACTGGTTCGCATCAAATTCCTTGGTCCAATCAAATATTTCATTGTGGTCTGATGCCCCCCAGGTTTTTGAGTTTGAATCTTTCAATAGCCACAGTCTTCTGTTTCCTGACGACCATTTTGCTATGTTTTCTTTGTTACTTTAGCAAACCGACAACTATCTAGCAAATGGACCCTAACTTTTGACAATTAAAAACATTTCAATCTTTGATTTGTCAAAAATGATCCATTTTTTGGATTGAGATCAATAGGTCTTCTGTCTTTCTTCATTATTAAACTTCCTTATCCTTGCAGTTATCATAGCCACCTGCCACCATAATGTCAATTTCTTCCATAGCATCTCATCCATTTGTAGAAGTCTTCATTCATCTATGAGGTTGTAGGGCATGGATGCTTGTTGAGAAAAGAAGGAACATCTGGATCTCCCCCCGGCATCTGACTGAAGAAGCATAGTTAGGGAGCAGGTGGGTACCTTGCCTATGGGGCAGCTTGTGTTATTTCCTTTGGGATTTTTGGTTGGTTCAGCAGTTTTACTTTGTTCAGAGTACTGCCTCCTTGACTTCTTGTGGTACAGGAAAGCAATGTTTTGAGTGTTGAATTTGAGACCACTTTCAATTCATGCTTCATACAACCTTTAAGTTGTTGTAGGAGTTCATCAAAGTCTAACTCGTCTAATCCAGGTTGTCCCGAATAATAGTAGCCAATACATGCCACACGATGGAAGGCTTCTTTTGAAAACTTCAAGTTGTGCATCTTCATAATGGACACGTACTCCCCCGCCCCTTAGCATCATGTAGTTCATAGCATGTGCTAAGAAATATGCTGATGAAACCTTTCTTATGCTGATTCTAGTTCTTTCCCTAGATCCAATATAAAATGTCTCAAATTGTTGTTTCAACAGATTCTTTTGTCATTTCTTTGATGCTCGTTTCTCCAAATCTTGCTTTATGGCTTTCCATAGAGTTCTTGCATCTACAGCATCATGAAAACTGAGACAGAGTCTATCAGGTAAATGGCAGAACCAGAGGTGAAAAAAGAGAAGAGATCGGAAGCAGTATATTAAGGCTTTATCATATATCTTTTGGCGTTTGCAGCTAGTGAAGTCGTTGGAGCAGACACTGGAGGGAGAGCTGGATCAGTTTCGTGGTTTGGTTTCATTAGTGATTATGTCCCATAGTATGTGATCAGTGATTAGCAATGTACTGTCGCAACTTCATGGACCATGCAGGGTATATTCACCTTTCTTGATTATAGGGGCTCTGAGTGCAGTATAACGGGACGAGGTGGGAGGAGGGATAGGTTCTGTTTCAGACATCTTTTATGAGTTTAGAAAGATTTCGATTGATATAAAAGTTCTCTAGATTTAGTTAGAGTCTCTTCACAATGCTCTGATACCACATTGTAGGATCGTTTATTTCTTAATGAAACAACTGATATACTGTCAAAACTTATGCGGAATCTAGTTGGCGATTACTTAAGAAGAAACACACGAATAGTTTCTCAAAGATTTCTTTTATAAACTTTTGAATCTGCTATCTTTGCAGATCCCTAATCAATACTAACAATTCTTAACTTCCCGTGTTTTTCCATGTTTGTTCTATTTTCTAATATGTCTTCCTAGAGATCCTTTTATAAACATAAGGTAACCTCTATAGTAGATGTTCAGTCCTTGGTATATCATAATACACTAATTGATACTTATCAACTAATAACTGTTACCAAGATAAATGCTAAAAACAACCGTTTAAACTTATAGTTCTATATCCAAGGCTAGTAGTATTCGATCTTTGTCTGGACTCAGTACTTTGATCCTTTCATTTAGCTGTACTTGATTTTGACTTGTATTTCCAAACAACATTCACAAAACAACAAATAATAAATACAAGCATATTTTTGCATATTTTGATCATTTAAGGGTCATTTTTGATATAATAGGATATGTGATTTTCTCACATATCAGAATTCCCCCAAACAGTGATTGTCGTGTCCTCACGCAATGTTATATGCTCTAAAACCAAATATCTTCTATAACCAAATACCTTAAAACCTCCCCAAACTAATCCTTTAAGAAGTAGCAAAGTTATTTATGGGGAGAATTAAGAAGTCACAAGTTATAAAACACCCCGCTTTCCTATTTTTAATATTTTTTTTATAAACTTAAAATATTTCGACTTTCATTATTTCCATAATTGTTAGGGATCATAAAACAAGATGCATTTCGATCCGAGAATGCCCCAAAAAGGATAAATTCATCGTCCCCGACTTTTCACTTGCTCCAAACCAAGCTTAAAACGAAATCATAGTTAAATATCAGTAAAGATGCTAACACTACTCATATTTGCAACTTGTGAACTTTTTACTCCCGACATTTATTATATCTTAAGTGAGTGTGCTATTTTGAATTTCAACCATGGATCAACGTTTTGCAAAATACTATGCTTCACGTTCCACCCAAGAATAATGAGTTTGAAGGCGAGATCATCCCATGTAGCGACTTTCGTCTCGGCACATCCCAACCTTGCGGCTAAGTGACCAGGCTTTTGACACCCCACAGAGACTAGTATCGGGACTCACGGACCTTAGGTTTCAAAAACTCTCAGGTTTCCCGAATATTCATAGCTTATAAAATAGAATAGTCAAAGTTCAAAAGCATATTTGAATTTAACAAAAAGAAATCTATTTATTAATTTAAACTTAATATTAAACATTTATGCAATTGTAACCCTCGACCTTTTAGAAGGCTGCAACATCGGTTGTGAGCCGGCAAGATGCAGCAAACTTTTATCAGTCTCGGATTTTTATTCTTACTATGGGCTTTCTTTAGAAGACTACCACATCGGTTGTGAGCCGGCAAGAGGTAGTAAACTTTTATCAACCCACAGCTTTTATTATTATTCTATTTTTTATATATTTTTATTTTTCAATTATAACCATGTTTTTTGATAGATAAGACTTCTTTTTTAAAACAAAATTCAAGTATAAGTATTGAATTAAGACTAAATTTTTCTACATATATTACACATAAAACTGGTTGCAATTATAAGTTAATCTCCAAAAACACACGGATTATTTAAGCTGGTTTGGCAGCATATGGGAGAAAAGGCCACAAATTACATACATGAGCCTTAAGATTTCCAACTAATCCTTGTTTAGCATCCCACTCATACTTAACTCTATCATTTTTCGTTCTTCGCGAATTTCCGCAACGCTTAGCTAAAAGTTTGGAACACACAAGCTCACGCCACAACACGCCTCGATCGAGTCTCAAAATTTACTCTTATCTACCATCAGGAAGTCCAAACTCTCTCTATCTAGACAAAAACACTAAATTTATCTTTTGAACTATTTTAAAAATTTTTCATTTTTTTTTGAAAACTTTTGGCGGGGAACACGGGGTACGTGAGAACAAACGGGTAAAGAGGTAAGAATCATATCGGAAGATTATACTACCTCATACGAAAATTAAACATTGTCCTCCATGTTTCCTACCTAAGACTTTTCTAAAAACTCCATACTAGAACTCAAGAAGGTCGAAGCGCATAACTAAAGCCTGAAGAAAGTATCACAAAAATCTTTAGCCGTTTATTAAGTGTGCTATAAGATAAATGTTAGTCGATAATAATCTTTTAGGATATCAGATTTCCCCAAACTAATGGCAAGCAAAGACTAGGAAGCTCAAGTGGACCGGGACAAAACACTGAACACGAGAGTCTTCAGAAAATTTGGGTTCATCTTGCAAACAATCACAAGTACAAACACAGCAAGAATCGAAAGAGTACAAGCCTCCTTACATCACAATATAAATAAGAAAGAAAATAAAAATGGATAAGCATGGGGTGCCTCCCACGAAGCGCTTTGTTTTTGGTAACCGAGTCACATAGCTTGACTCGATCCCCGAATTCATTCGTCCTTGGAGAGAGTAAATGGAAGAGAAAATCTTAATCGGGCTTTCATTAATGTTTGGATAAACATTTAAGCACATGAAAGTTCCATTCTGATGAGATGCCACCGGCTCTAAGTGGAGATGCCGGGGTCAAAAATGGTGTCCTTATTTTTTGTGGAGGAAAGTAAGGGAGAAACCTCAGGGTAAGTGAGATATGGAAGAAAAATCCAAGTGACAAATGTGAAGGAATTGTCAACTTCAACATTAATCTCACCTCCCCCTGGGTCAAAACATTCATCTTCATTAAGCTCATCAACATTGTTTATCACGGGCTTATCGGGTTCCATGTCGAAGGTTAAACGTTCATATTTGGGAATAGGGTCATCGTTAAGCAAGTTGTCAATAATATCCTCTTCCGAGTCAAAATCACTTTCAATACCCGGTGGTATCGAATCATCTGGTCCGGAAAATATATCGATCTCTTCCCTATTGGAGTCACTATTCTCAACGAGGGTAGTAGATGAGGGAAGAGACTCGATGAGCGTATGAAAATTTTCTAGTGACTGGGAAAATGAATTACTGCATAGCAACGACATTCGATTGATATAATCCTCGTGCTCTCTAATAATTCCTGGAGGAATCGTGATAAGTTCACCGGTGAACTCATGGTGGAGAGGATCACTCTTAGGAGAAAAAGTAACATGATCTGATTCATTCTCAATGTGTTGTGGTTCATGATCGAAAAATACATCGGGAGAGAGATTATAGGTGGTATCATCATTAAGCAAACTTTCAAGATATAATACGTCTCCTTCTGAGTCATAATAACCTTCCTCAATATACGTAGGAACTTTGATAGCTAGAAAAGCATCGATCTCATCATTATCGCCTCCTGGATCAAAACACTCAGCCTCATCAATTGAAGCATCGTACAAAATTCTTTTCCAATCATTCATTTTACATTCCAAATCAAATAAATTCTCATTCTCTTCGAAAGGTGGATCATTGATGAATCCCTCGAGAATAGAAGCAACGCTTTTCAAAGGAGTAGACGGATCATGATGAAGTAGAAACTCAATGTCGTCTTCTGGAGCGAGACATCCATCTTTATTAGAATCAGAAAGAGGTGTGACTAGGAAAGTCGACTCATCAAGGTTGGAATCATAAGAATCATTGCACTCGATGTCCTCTAATACTTCATAAAAAAGAGGGTTTTTGAAATTGACATCAAATTCGAAAAAAGGGTTAGAGAAAGTCACGGAATCATCACGTGGAACGTTGATGGAGGAGACATCACATGAAGGTAAAACGTTCTTACTATCACTCCTGGATGTATCCTTAGATTCTTTTGGTATTGGGACAACTTCCTCAGCACAAAAAGTACTAAGGTACTCGTCCCCCATTATGAGAGAATCCTTAGGCTCAATAGATGGTAAAGTGGATGTGATTGCAAAAACCAAAGAAACTTGAGGTGTTTTGATTGAATGAAAAATACTCTCCTTGCAAATAACTTTAAAATTCTTTAAACAAGGTGTGATACGAGTTTGGCGTTTAGCCGTTGGCTCTGCGAGATTCTTCACTTCCTGCTTTTCTTTTTCATCGTTGACATCTTCCGGTGGAGGCGAGTATACTAGAGCAGGTTTGTCGGTAAACCTTTTAAAACTATCCTTGCATGAGTTATTAACCATTTTAATTGACTCGTTTACATGCTTTTGAGGATGTTTTGACGTGCCATTGACATGAAAAGTTATTTGTTCATTTCCGTCCCTTAAAACAAGCTCTCCTTCGTATACATCAATTAAAGCACGGCTGGTTCTCAAAAAGGATCTCCCAAGTATAAGAGGTACTCTAGGATCGGCTTCGAAATCGACAACAACAAAGTCGGTAGGAAAATGGAAATTCCCAACTTTGACAAAAATATCTTCGGCGACTCCTTTAGGACGAGTAATCGATCGGTCCGCTAACTCTAAAGTCATTCGAGTTGGTGTAAGTTCCGGCAAAGAAAGCTTTTTCCAAATAGAAAGAGGCATAAGATTTATGCTCGCGCCAAGATCGGCCAAGGCGTGACATACATCCATTCCTGGGAAATTACATGGAATAAGAAACTTGCCGGGATCTCCAAGCTTTTCGGGAAGCTTTTTGAGGAGCATTGCTGAGCAATTCTCGTTCAACGGTATCTTAGCTAACTCAAGCAATTTTTCCTTATTCATAAGCAAACTCTTAATCGTAGGAGCAAATCTTGGCATCAAAAGTAAAGCATTCGCGAAACTAATGTCGAAGCGCAAATCTTGAAAATTTTAGAAGATCATCTCCATTTGATTCGAAGCTTTGTCACGGGACTTTTGATCATCACGTCGTGAAGGATATGGAATATTTGGCTTAGGTATACTCTTCGGAATATCGGATTCCGGAATGGGAGTGGTTTTAGGCAAATTCTTCGGAACATCGGATTCCGGAATAGAAATGGGGATAACCGGAGGTGGGATTTAAGCGGTACTTCCTTGGAAATTTGTTTGCTCTTTATCCGTTGTCTCCTCGGTTTCTCGTTCCACTACCTCTTTAGGAGAAGGATTAGTAGGAATCGAGGGTCCCTCGTAAGCAACACCACTTCGAGTAGTGATCGCTTTCATCTCACCCTTCGAGTTTGGAATGGTATTACTCGGAAGAGTACCCAAAGTTGAGGCTTGGTTTTGAAACAATCCACAAATCATGTTTTGCAAATTATTTTGAAAAGTGGTTTGTTGATTCATCATGACGGCTTGTTGAGATTTTATCGTGTTTTGAATTTCATTCTTAAGGTCTCCTTTTAACGAGTTGATTTGATTTTGCATGTTCCTTAACATCTGATCATTATTCCTCTTGTAACTTGAAAAATCATTTGAAATCTCTTGTTGAACTTGATTATTAGGCACTTGAAAAGGTTGGTTTAGAAATCCTTGATTTTGAAAATTTGGAGCATGATTATTTTTATTTTGAAAACCTTAATTTCCATGCAAATTATTTCCTCGATAATTATTCCCTTGACCATTGTTTTGTACCGGAGCAAAACCTGGTGGTGTCATTTTATTACTAACACGGTTTGGAGGGTTAATTTGATTGTAAGTACCTGTAGTCGCACAAACACTAGCCTGATTGTTATCGGTAGCCGGACAATTATACCAAGAATGGGCACCACCACAAGTAACGCAAGTTTCCTCAACCACTTTAACCGGAGCGGGAGTGATAACTTTTTTAGAAACAATCTCGACTAAGGTCGAAAGTTGATCCGCAAGCTTATCAATTCTCTCATCCGTTTTACTAGAAGTAGCATTCATCCTAGAAGCATTTGATCTATTTCGTGAATAACGAACTTTTGATTT